>PVKS010000851.1:0-165852 GCA_004027875.1 Aplodontia rufa | reverse complement strand
CATGTGTTATATCCAGGTAAGATGTAATGCTATACAACATAATCCTTTTTTAGAGATATTGTGGGAAGGCAAGGGAGGGATAAGGGAAGGTAATTGGGGGGGGCACTCCTAGGGGTAATTGTAATATCCAGAATCTATACACATTTTATATTATTTTGTTAAAAACTTGTATGGTTGTTCAAAAATTTAAAAAATTTAAAAAAAGAGTAGATGGAGGGCTAGAGCGGTGGCTCAGCGGTTTCGGTGCTTGCCTGGCAAGCACAAGGACCCGGGTTCAAACCCCAGCACCACGTACACAACTAAGTGTTGGAGTAACTAAGGCCATGTGAAAAACTAAATAAAGTTATTTCTCTCTTTCTCTGCCTCTCTCACTGTCCCTCTCTCTTTAAAAAAAGAAAAAAAAAGAGTAGATGGAGTACCCAGAAGAGAGCCATCTACAAGCACTTCTCCATGTGTTTGGCTTGAGGAAGAAAGATTCTGTCTGTGCATTTATCACCAGTAAGGTCCTCATGCTTTGACTATTCACCTAGTTTGACAATAGGCTGGCATAAGTTTCCCCAGGACCTAGTTTGGATATGTTCTTATAGTTATTATCATCAATATGCCTGACAATGTTTAGCAGTCGGTGGGTAGTAGTCTGGGGTTGGGGAGGGAAGGAAGTCTTCATAGGTAGATTTGCTAATATTCTTGGTGTGAATGTTTCCAACATGACTGATTTTAAGCTGCCAAACTCTTCTGATTGAAGATGAATTCAGGAAGAGGTGCACAATGCCTCATTCTTAGAAAACACACCCTTTGTGTACAGATGAAAAAAATAGTAGTAAAGTCTAATAAAATGAATAGGCAGCGATATATTTGAGTACTTATTACCTTTGTCTCTAAATAGTTTACTTATTCTAAGTTTGCATACTTGCAAAACTCCTTAATGCCTAATGGGTCAAACCCAGTTCTGCACGGGATAATCATTGCATTTAATATTAGAATCTCCTCACTGAAAAGCAAGTCTTGTTAAAGTTAGTCATTTAGAATATTGGTCCCTTTTAATTTATTTTCTACATAAATTCATAAGTTTGAAAACATATATCCTCCAGAAAAGAAAAGAAAGAAAAAATTTTCTCTAGGGCAAAATTTTCCAATTTCTGTTTCTTCCCTTCCACTTCATAATTGTAAACATATCCTTAAAAAAATCTTGTTGTAGTTTAATGGATCTTAGAAAAATACTTTTTCAGTATTAAAACATGTAACATTTTTATATGTAAATGTAACAGCTACGTTTAAAAATGTAAAATTTCTAAAATTGGGGAATATTTAGGAAAATAGCTACAAATCAACAAGTCAAATGAATTTGAATATTTAAAATTAAATATGTGCATTTTTCTTGCATTTATAATTTCTCACCCAGAAAATCTTTCTGGTCCTTTTCTAATGTGTGATAAAAGTTTAAAGGCACTTATCATCTCCAAGGATGATATTTCTTAGTAGCTGCCAGGAAAAGAGAGAGGGGGTTAACGGGAAGTGCAGCACATGCTCCGAATTTGAGGTGCTGGGGTAATGAATGAATAGGACAGTTTGTTACCTCCACCATCAATAAACATGCGTCAGAATATGAGAATCCTGTGCAAGGGTTCTTGCACAGAAAATCAAAGCTGAGAAGTTTGCAACCCTCCCAGCAGCCTGCAAGTGTTGCTAGCTGCTGTCCCCAGTTTTTGAGCCCTGTGCACAGTAGCATCGAAGCCCCAGGGAAAGTGTGGGTCCAGAAACGGCTTGTCATCAGTGAATAAGTAATCACCAAGAATAAATGGAACTGAAACACTCATTTCACACTCTATTCCGAAAATGTTTTACAAACAAGTCCAGCAGCCTTGTGAAGTTCTGATGCTTACTGTACTCAAATACAGAATACATTCTTAGAGGATAGAGAAAAGGCCTCTCTCCAGTCCTCAGTTTGACATAATATTTTCTAGTCTTGGTGGAAAAGGGGCATATGCCTGATGGAGAGAATCTGTGCTTCTGGGTGTTTCTGTGAAATTTATTTATTTACTCCTGAGTTTCCAAGATCCCCTAAGACAGGGGTTCTCAACCTCTACGCAATTGCCTTTTGCAGCTGATGCTTCTTTGTTGTGGGGGTCCTCTTCTGTACACAGGATGTCTGGTGGCCCCTGGTCCTACCCACCCAACACCAATAGCACTCCAGCTCCATTTGTGACAGCCTATCTTTACTCTGCATGCCCCCCCGATCTGAGAACGACTGCCCAAAGGGCTTGAGCTTTGGGGGCATCAAATACTGAGACAACTTTGTTTTTGTCACATCCGTCCTCTGAGGAAACAAGCATAAGACCAACTATCTCCATCAAATATGGGAAGTTTAACAGAGCACGTAGAAATAAAAAAATAATTGCAATTAATAGTTCTGATGTTTTTATTATGCCATTCATTTCATAATTCTACTTAAGTTGAATTATATTAAATAACTAAAATTTGATCATTTTGGCCCACAAAAATGCCAGCTATTTTGAAACTGATGCTGTACAGGAGTCCACAATCACAGACAAGTGCTTTCTCTGCCTTTTTTTTTTTTACAAGCTAGCTGTGTTAATCAGCTTTTGATTGTTGTGACTGAATACCTAACAAGTTCAATTTTGAGGAGGAAACATGTACTTTGGTTCGTGGTTTCAGAGAATTTAGCCCACAGTAGCTGGTTCTGTGGAAAAGAAGGCTTCTTATCTTCAGGCAGCTGGGAAGCAAAGAAAGAGAGAGAGAGAGGGACAGCACCAGGGACAAGATACAGCCCCCAAAGGCTTGCTTGCAGTGAACCACTTCCTCTGGTTGTGCCCCACATGCTTACAGATACTACCCAGCAGTCCACTCAGACTATTACACCACCAAATGGATTAACGCACTGATGAGATTAGAGCCCCATGGTCCAATTATCTCCCCAAAGACCCTACAGTTGAGCTTTAGGGACTGTTCCATTTTCAAACTCTAACAGTAGCCTAGCAGGCTAAATACAAGGTGGGAGGAGCACAATATGAGATCATTATGCAAAGTGGAGTCCTCAGAGATGAAAACTAACAAAAATGCAACAGTCATTAAAATTTAACTGCTTTCACCAAGAATTTATTTGGAGAAGTCAACTATACTTCTTCCTTTTTAAAAGTTAGACCCTACAAAGGCAGCAGGCATACAGGTAGGAGAGAAGGCAGAAACTCTATAGCCATTTCCTGGAAACCATCTTGGAGTAAACAGATGGGAAGACTAGACTAAAGAGAAGGCTTTCTTTCTTTTCTTTTTTTTTCTCCATTGGGCCAGTACTTGTTGGACTCACATTCTGAACTACAGAAAGCTGTAACATGGAGAGCTCTATAACATGGAAATCTCTGTAATGTGGTCCTTGTCTCTCACCTTAGCCTCACTCTGGCAATAGGGCCATTCTGACTTGGTGCCAACTCCCGTAGATTCTGTCATGGGAGCCAAGACACCATGGACTCTTTTGGGGGGCCCAGCACCCCTCAACAGTCTTGCCACTCAACAGACTCTAGGAAGAGGTCCAAGAAGCAGTGCATGGGTGCTGGCCCAGTTGGTATCTGCTGTGTATACCCCACAGCATCCAAATGTCACAGGCCATTGGGGACTAACATAGAACCCCTGACTATTTGCATTGTTGTGGTTCTAGTCTCAAGCTGACGTCGTTTGAAGGAAACAGTGCCTGGAAATAACAGCCATCTTTTCAGATGAAGAAGGTTTTCCTAATTTATCCAAAGTCCTAGAGGTCTCCTTTACCCTATCTGCCCCACAAAGTCTCCAAAGATTCTTGAATACATTCATAGACCCAGGGAAAAAAAGGAAACCACAGCTGAATTGTGTCCACCAGTACATCGTATGTACAAAATAGAAATTGATTCAATCATAGCAGAATAAATGTATACTACTTAATCTTAGGGTTTGCAGCCTAAAATTTTTATTCACCACAAATGCTAGAGTCCAATGGGAACTTTAAGTGACTCTAGTCCTTTGGTTTTGCACATAAGGAAACTGTAAATAAAGAAGTGAAAATTGACTTCCCTAAGATAGCAACAGACTTGAGTAAATTAACTCAGTCCAAAGGCCTTCCTCTGACGTGGTCTTCTTAACATCTCAATTTCAAATCCTAGCATCTGATTATGCTATGTGCTCTAACACATTTTCTGTCTAGTAATGTGATCACAATGAAAATAACCCAGAGAGGTGTTAGGCATGAAGGCAGTGTCACAGAAGCCTGTAACTGAGTTCACCTGAGCGGACATGACAATGAGGGACGGCAGGGAGGTTTCTGAAGGTAGTGTCTGGAGAAGGAGCTGGTTGCAAAAGGCAGAGTAAAGAGAAGCTCTGCTGAGAACGACAGGACCAGAGGACACTGGTGATAGTCTGTTCCACAACAAACCTTCAGCACTTCCATAGCATGGATCACACAGCCTGCTTGACCACAGCACCTCCAGAGTCTGTGAGCCCACCTAAGCAGACAGTGCAGAGACCTGGGGAAATTGGAATAATCAAAGAGACACATGGTAAGCCCAGAAAAAAAAATCATCTTTCCAGTTATTACATGGGCTTGAAACAACAACAATCAAGATCCCATGGATGTATTTTTTTCCATGAAAGTTAATAAAATTATTCCAACTTCTACATTCTAAAATTCATCTGGAAGGATTCACAGGTGATAATATCTGACAATATTTTTTAAAAATAGATGATGTGGTAATTCTTTCCCTAAAAACTATAAAATATGTTATAAGGATAAAATTAAAGCACTATTTACTGGCATGGAAACTGAAAATTCTTTTGAGAATTGCTAGCCTTAACCAGGCTATAGCAATACAAAAACATATTCACACACATATGTATGTACATATTGTAAAGAGCTCTTTTAAACAAATGTGCACAATCCAAAACTTTCCATTTCCTTTATAAAGTAAAATTACCAATGCTCAGAACCCAGAACACTTAGAGATTCAAGTAAATAAGTGTGTGTGTGTGTGTGTGTGTGTGTGTGTGCGCATATGTGTGCATATGCACACACACATATGTGTGTTTGGTACCTTAGTTTATTTTCTGTTGCTGATAACACAGTGCAGGAGATTGTAAGTTATAAAGTACAGAGTTACTGCTCCAAAGTCGAGGGATGACATCTGATGATGGCCTTTTTTGGCTAACAGAGTCCTGAGACAGTGCAGTGCATCACATGACAAGAGACAAAGACCTAGCCAAACTGGCTTTGATGGCAGTCCACTCTTGAGACAACCCATTAATCCATTAATAAAATGAAAGGTTTGACCTATTCATGAGGGAAGAGCCATACAATTATGTGTTTCCCAAGTCTATGATCTCTCTCTCCAAAGTCTTTTGTTTTTGAAGAGACAGTGGAACAGTGAGAGAGAGAGAGAGAGAGAGAGAGAAAGAGAGAGAGAGAAACAAATTTCATTTAGTTTTTCATGTGACTTTCATTCCTCTGACACTGTTGTGTACATGGTGCTGGGGTTTGAACTCTAGTATTTGTGATTGCAAGGCAAGTGCTGCAATTGCTGAGCCACCAATTCAGCCCCTCTCTCCAAAGTCTTTATGTAGCTAATTCTTGTATTATTTTTGTTATGCAGAATACTAGAGTCATGGAGAGTTGTTAATACACTGAAAACCATACCAAGTTAAGAAAAAACCAAATCCCTACAAATAAAAACCATAAACCATATAATGATTCTAATATTGGCTTGCATTTTTAAGTTCTACAAATTTAAAAGTAACTAAAGTTTTTAAATTCAGGAAATAGAAATGATACAATACAGGTGTGGTTTACACAAGAAATAGGAATGAGAATTCCAATCAATGAGATATACTCAAAAAGTCTTGGAACCACATTAAAAGAGTGACAAATAGGGGCTGGGGTTGTAGCTCAGAGGCAGAGCACTTGCCTAGCACCTGTGAGGCCCTGGGTTCAATCCTCAGCACCACATAAAATTGTAGAGTATACTTGACTCCCCTGAGAAGCCAAAATATACTCAGGCAGGCATGTAAATCTAGCAATTTCAATAATTAAAATACATGTATATGGTCATGTATATCTGTAACAAAGGAGAATTACAGAGAAGACATGAGATCAGAGAATGAAGGAAGGGAGGGAGATCCTGGACAAATATCAGGTTTAAGCTACTCTGTCATTACGTAGGCATTAGGAATCCATTCATTTTGTAAGATGATGTTGAACCAATAAAAGAAAATGAATAAAGTAGAGGTATTGTGTACATCTACAAAAAAACTGATAAATGAATCAACAGTGAAATGTTCAAAGTTGGTAAGAACAGCTTTTTGTGATACTTTACTCAGCTTCCTTGATTTACCAATTAATGAGATGAATAAATAGAATTTGACAAAAGTTTTTTCCAAACACACATGTATTTTTCTTTGTTAAAGAGAGAAGGACAGAGAGAGAGGGAGGGAGAGATTCTGTTATTTAGTTTTTTATGTGGCTTTCGTTGCTCCAACTCTTCATTGTGTACATAGTGCTGGGATTTGAACCACCTCCTTGGGCATGCCCCACACATGTATTTTTAAAGAATTGATTAAAGTGAAAATACTGAAGGAAGAATAAATTATCCACTGTTTTATTGAGGGAAATATAGCTCTTTGGAAAAAAATAATAAGAAAAATCTCATTTCAGACTTCATGCTAAACTTGATACCCAATCAATTAAAAAGAAAAAAATTAAAGTATAAAAATAAAAATTTTACTGAGATGACAGAGATGAAAATGGGCAACATCTTTCATTCTATAAAAGCATGAGGGGATATTAGAATTTCAGATGTCTGAACAAGAATTAATAAATAAAATTAAGTTAAAATGGAAAGACACATGGAAAATGGTAACAAATGGACAGCAAGGGGCAATGTCTTTTTGTTGTTGTTGGTAGCTTTTTCATTGCTGTGACTAATTGACCTGACTAGAACAGTTTTAAGAGGAAAATTTTATTTTGAGGGCTGGTGGTTTTGGAGGTCTTAGTTCATGGAAGGCTGGCTCCAAACATTGGGGCTCAAGGTGAGGCTGAACAAGGCAGGCATGGCTCCAGGGAACAGAGAGCTCAAGGCATCACGTCAGGAATCAGAGCAGAGAAACTCCATGCCAGATACAAAATATATATCCCGAAAGCAAGCCCAACTAATGACCCACCTCCTGCAGCCACATCCGATCAGCCTACAGTTGAGTCAATTCCTATAAGGAGATGAACTTACTGATTGAGTTAAAGCTTTTTATAACCCAATAATTTCATCCCAGTCTTCCCAAGTTGTCACACATGAGCTTTTGGTGGACACCTCAAACCATAACATGCCTTTCACAGTAACAAAGCTCTTACAGGTCTATCATGTAAGTATTGACTTCTCCATAGAGAGATGATGAAGAATGGACATGAAGAAAATATTGAAATAAGAAAAAAGTAAAAAGCCAACAACATTACAGAAAAATGTTCAATCAATAGTGATTATATATATATTTAAGTGAGTCAGCATGATAATATTTTTCCACTAAAGTTAGAAGGAAGAAAAATAATAAATGCCATCAAGAGTGTAGTGAGATAACTATTCTCATGTCCTCTTAGAGTAAACAAGGATAATCAGTGAGAAAATGGAATTATTAAAATGTATCATGAGTTTTCAAAACTGTCATACACTTTGATTCAGTAATTCTCTCAAAATTTATCTTAAGAAAACAATCAAGTGTATGAAAAACCAGTATATGAATATGGTTATTACACAATATTTATGAAAAGAAAAGAACTGCAAATAGATTAAATATCCAATATAAAGAGTTAGCTAATTCATCTAACCCATCGTTATATGGATTAATCCATTATTAATTCGTATTCATTAATATATTTTGTATCTATTTAAATATCAAACTGTTTTAAGCCTAAAGTACTTTCTTCTTATATTTTTATGTACGCAAAATATATATGTTCCCAATCTCACCAAATAATATATGTGCATGGGAGGCTGATAAAAAAAGACTAGAAGAAAATATATCATAATAATATTTACCTCATATGAGTCGTGTTTTTTTAAATATTTTTATGAACTTTTAAAACTTTCTTATTTTATTTATAAAAACATGACTTCTAATACAAGGAAAATACAATTAATAATTATGAGTAAATTATTTTATTAAATAAGAGCCCATGAAGAAATTTACCAGAAACTTTGAGAGACCATTAAATCCATTAAATTCTACAATGCTGATGGAGTTTATTTTATGGGGTAATAATATGATCATTTTTGAGTGCCTATTATGTGTGGTAAACTGTGCTCAGTTGACTTTGTGGGTAAATATGTGAGGTTCACCCCTTCTTGTCTAGAGGAGGTTAAATTAGTTGCCCTCACTCATGGTCAGTTCTTAAGTGGCAGGACCAGGTCATGCTCAGAGCCCTTTCTCCTCTCTGATGTCCTTTTTTTTCCCCATCCAGTGTCACAGTAAATGAACGGGCTGAGAACTAAGCTCTAGTTTCTCATCTCAGCCCTATAATGATCTGTCTCATGGGTGATTACATGCAAGTTACTTAACCCAATTGCCAGACCAAGGCTGCATGCCTGATCTGATATCCCTGTGCAATAAGGACACCAACAGCCAGCATATCTAGTGATATTCTTCAAAGTCCAGAGGTGGGAAAAGGATGGGGGAGTGTTCTAATTCAGATTAGGTGTCCCTATAACCTCTTTCATGACAAAATGTAAAAAGGTTTAGAGGTGAAATGATTGGATTATGAAAACTTGGTCCAATCAGTAAATTGATGGGATTAATGTGAGTAGGGCTTAATGGGGTGGAAACAGAAGCAGGTAGGGTGTGGCTGGAAGAGGTAGGCTACTAGGGGCGAGCCTTTGAGGTATATATTTTGTTTTCTAGTGTGACGTCTTAAGCCACTTTACTCTTCTGCCATGATGTTCAGCCTCTCCTCCAACCCCAAGAAATGGAGCTGGCTGTCTATGGACTGAGACCTCTGAAACTGTGAGCCTTGAAATAAACTTTTCCTCCTCCATGCTGTTCTTGTTGAATCTTTTTGTCACAGTAGCAAAATAGCTAAGGAAAGCAAGGAGAATCAACCCTACATCTCTCTTGGTCTCTACAGGTGTCTAATCCCTTCTCTCCTATACTTTGGACTGCATTCCCAGGATTCTGAGCCAGTGATGGTGGGTGTAGAAGTACACTCTTTAGGCAAGAAAAATTACGTTGTAAACTGCAGGAAGTGCCAGGCATTATTGGAGTTTTCTACAACCTTGTGCCAAGTTGCCTTACTTGGATGACCCGCAACACTCCCATATCGGATTTCCCAGTACCTGCTTCTGTACCACCTCCAGAGTTAAGTTTAAAAAGGCAGTGAACTTTCAAGTCACAAATCTCTGATAAGAAAAACAAATAGAATATGATATGACTCTCAACATTTCCTCATTATGTGTGTTTACAGGAGGGGTTTGATGGTAAAAGAAAGCATTTATTTTAGTGTGTTTTACAATTGCCTGACAAACAATACTGGAGGTACAGTATCTCCTTTGTTTAAAAGTCAAATATTTAGACTAATTGCATACTATCAGTGTTTCCTACTTTGACATTCCCTGAAGTGCTCCTGGGTTGGGATAACAGGATATATTAAGCTCCTGGTGCCACAAGATGAATAGGTTCATGAGTCTAGTGGTTGGGCCCTGTAATAAATCTGTTAGAAAGTGTGTATGTGGGTCATGCCCCTCTCTTTGGGGTGTATAATGTAACATTAATGTGGTATGGTAGCTGTTAGCAGAAATATGGTGAAGAAGCTATAAAAAGTGATTTATACCTTATTACCAAACAGCTAATAATTATGGAGTTGAAGGGGTAGACTGAGAGGGATGGTGGTAAGGGCAAAGTGAGAATAAGATAAATGGGAAATGCAACATATATGTATTCATGAAATACAGGGGCTGTGGAATGCTGAATCTGACAATGGTCATCGATTCATAAAGGAAGTAATTGGTGATGATATTTGTGGGCAATCAGAATTTCCTAAAGAGCACTTGGACATAAGGGAAAGTATCAAGAGGGCATTAAAAAGTCCTAATGTGCATGCATACATCTCCTTTCCATACTGCCCCCAAAAGTCTGTGTATTAAATAACAGTGGAAGAATAGTCTGTTAGTGGGGGAGGACTAATAGTTAATTGTTATCCTTCTGAAGCTTGGATGATAATGACAGAGCTGCCTTAAACAGAGAGAGGTCCTTTGCTGTGAGACCCATTTCCCACTGCATGTAAAACCAGCAGGATTTGTATACTAATCCAAGTCTTCCTTTACCAAAACCCATGTATTCATGAATTTGAGACTTAGTTTCTTCTTTTTTTTTTGGATTGAAATTCTTTTTCATTATTATTATTGAGAGTATATAGAGATACAAATGAGAGAGAAACATTATCAAACCATCAATAACCAATGTATATGTACATAGTTATCCAGGGGTAATGCCAAAACACAGTTTCTTCTTATGTGAGGGGATGATGGTGCACCACCATATCCACCTTATTATGTGCACATGTGCGCACACACATGCACACACACAAATGCACACACACACATATTTTTCTTCTTATTCTTTCACATATCTGTTTCAAACATATTGCTTCCCCAGTTCTCCTTTCTCATCACACCAGGGTGGTGACTGGATGACAAATATGGAAGACATTACCTTGGGAAATAAAGTAATTTCAATGGATTCCATACAAAGCCTTAAGATTAAGCTCAGGAGTTTATGAAGTCACAACTATTTTCCAAATAACCATCAAGGGTTATTTCCAGAATAAATGGTAGGTAAGACTGTTGGCACTTTAGCGAGAATTAAGAAAGTTTTACCAGACTGTAGTAGTAATCATTCAATTCTTCACAAAAAAGACCAAAAAAAAATCCAATTTAAGATGAGATGCCATTGATGAAACAATAAAATTGCTAATTTTATTGCATCTTAAGATTTGAATGCACGTTTAATATAAGGTACTTGAAAAGGAAAGGATGGCTGGTGCAGTGGCACACAACTATAATCCCAGCAGTTTGGGAGGCTGAGACAGGAGGATCGCAAGTTCACAACAAGCCTCAGCAACTTATGGTTCAGTGGTTTAGCACCCCTGCATTCAATCCTTCATACAAAAGAAGGAGGAGGAAGAGGAGGAAGAAGAGGAGGAGGAGAAAGACAAAGATAAAGATAAGAGAAGGATATACCAAGCCTTTTGCTGCATATTAAAGTATCATGATTGGTTGTCTCAAGGAAGGAAGTTGTGTGCTTGGGTGCACAATGGAAATAACTACTTTTTTCAATGAACACAATTTTTACTTGAAAGAACTTATGAAAAAACAAAGTGATTATTCAAGCATGGTTATGTGGCAGATGTTCTCAAAAATGAACCGATTACTTCAAGGAAAACAAATGACAGCACTTATTAATATAAAATTTGAGCTTTTCAGCAAAAATTAGAATTTTGGAAAAAATTGATTTGCCACCATGAACTAGATGATTTTCTGATACTTAGAGGGGTTTCAGGTAAGATTTGGCAGTGATATTAACGAATGTGATCTTTATATTGTTTAATGAAACATATCAATATGAAATCGGTGAATTAATATTTTTCAAATGACCAATACATGATGATGCAAATTTAAAATAGTTTTAAATCTAAATTATCAGCTAGATCAGCAGATTTTAATCTAACTGAAAAGAAATTGTTGAGAGAATTTCAGTTGCAGTTTCTGAAACCTTGAAGAAACTACCACTTACCAAGTTTTGGAAAAAAAAAAATCAAAGAAGAACATCCCCAATTATCTGAAAAGCCTATTTAAAAACTCCTTTTTCCAACTATGAATCTATGGGAAGCTAAATTTTCTTCATATCCTTAACCAAAACAACATAAAACAATAGATTAAATATCAAAACAGATATGAGAGTCCAGGTATTCATTAAGAGGTTTGCAGAATTGTAAAACAATGCCATTCTTCTCACTCTTCTTTTTGTTTCATAAAGTTTATTTTCCATGAAAATGTTATTTTGGGTGGCATATAACTGATTTATTGTTGTTTTATTGGCTAAACTTAAAAATAGATATTTTTAAATTATCATTTTTAATTCTAGTTTGGTACATGTTGATAGTTGTCATATAAACAAAAATTATTTGAAGTCCTCAATAAATTTTAAAATATAGAGGGGAAAATTTTTGAAAATTATTGGATACGATGAATAAAAAATGAAACTTGAACCAGGAATGGCTATTATATTTATTTCATCCATTGCCTTACAAAATGTTTGGATGAATCAAACTATCAATTTTCAAGGTTTTGCCAAATGATAATTTAAAAAGTGTTCATTAGGCACTTATTTTGTGCCAGATTTAGTTAAAAGCTTTGTTTCCTTTGGTGTGTGATCCTCAAGATATGGCTGAGAACTCATTATTCTATGCCCATTCTAAAGAGAATAGACCTGTAGCTTAAGGAATATGATAAATGACTGAGTAGCCAGTCACAACTGGCTACTGGCAGTGCAAGTTTTAATAACAGCACACCAAGCTGACATCAAGGACACTGTCCCAAACCAGTAAGTCCTATGGACAACTTCCAGGTGGCTGGCACAAGGGACACTCACCTTGTTCTAGCACTTTGATTGAAGCATGCTATATTTCATTTACTCCTAATTTTAAACATGAAGGTGATAATTTTTCACTGCCATTTACAGTTCAGGAAACTAAAGCTGCAAGAAATAATTCAGGCATGAATACCTTAGCTCTAAAACATGGAGCTATGATTTCAATTGTGTGTGTGTGCGCGCACGCGCCTCTAATACAGTTTTGAGTTCATCGTACTGCTCAATTTGTGGTCCACTAATTCAGAGTAGCAAGATCCTTCTGTGCTTTACTTCATTTTTTACATAGCATTTCTCCATCCATTCTGCCATTAATCTCCCCACTGAAGCCACTGGTCTAACATGTTTTCTTGAAAAATAGCATTTTAGTGCATGCTTTAAATTCATCTAAATGTTATTATAGTGTATGTATCATTCTATTTTTTAAACCCCAGAGTTCTCATAATGAGGCTATAGTTTATTGCTTATGATTGCTAAATAGTAGTCAATCATGTGTCCACTGCTTTTTATTAGATATTTCTAGATTTCTCCCAAAACATTGCTACAGCCAGCAATAAATAATGCCAAACATAATCCCTTATGCACCAAATGTTGCCAAGTTCCCCCAAAAAATATTCTCCTTGAATTTTGTGTAAAATTGTATTGAATATGTAAATCAACATGGGAATAAAAGTTTTAAAAACAATGTTAGGTTGTCTCATCCCTGGACATGATCCATAATGTCTATTTATTCAGCTCTTGTTTTAGGTCTTTTAACAGTGCTTTGTATTTTTCTACATTAAAAAAAATATCTTAGCTTCTTGAATAGGTTAATTCCCAGGCATTTTATAGTTGCTGGGTTGTGTGTGTGTGTGTGTGTGTGTGAAGAGGACTTACTTTCCATTAAATATTCTTCTCAATTATTTTGAGTGTAAAAGGGACGTATTCATTCTTAGAAGCTAACTTTGTTTAGCAAACTGATTAACTTTGTTATAATAACCAATATAGGCTAATTCTATTGGGATTTCATCAAGATGATTATATTACCTGCAAATAAAATACTTTAGTCTTTTTTTTCTCAATCCTTAAGCCTCTTACTTCATTTTTATGAGTTATTGTTTCAGCCAGGAGTTTCAGGGTCCATGGCAAGAACAGTAAAGAGCATCCCTCCTCTGCCCAGCTACATATGCACATGTACATATGTGTGTTCAATAGGCATTAACGAAAGTTGTACTGATTGTAGTTTCCTTAAATAGATTGAATAAAGTTAGGAAAATATCATTCTAATCCATTTTTGAGAATTTTATCATAAGTACGCTGAATTTAATTTTTATAATTGTTTAGATAATAATGTGATATTTTGCCCATTGACCAATTTTTTCTCATTTATCAGTGAATTGAATGGATTGATGCTATTAAACTATATTCAAATTATTGCAAAAAGTCTTTCTCTTTTTCAAAAAATTACTAGACCCTATTTTTAGAGCAATTTTTAGATTGTCAACAAAATTAAGCAGGAAGTATAGAATCTTGCCTTATACTGCTTTTCCCCACAATTATTCAGCCTCCCCCATCAATTTTGGGCACACAATGGCTTAACCAGGGCTTACCCTCTCCCCATTTCCCTAATCCTGAAAGAACCTCTCATTATATTCACTTGAAAAAGTCCAAACTTTTTCTGTTATAAGCACCTGCTCTAAGGTAGAAGGAGGTCAAGGCTAATCTGATTGATGTCTGCTCACCCATGAGTGTTTTGCACCACTCAGAAGTAGAATTCCCATCAATTTCTCCTCCCAGGCACTTATTCCACTTTTACTATTGATAGGTGGTGTTCTCCTGTGTACCTGATTTGTCTCTCATGAAGTTTTCAAAATTTTTGAGACTTTTGCACAATCAACTCCTATCCCTCTTTCATTTCATTTTCAGATTCAGATTTGACATCAGGAGTTAGCATATTATTATTTCTCTTCTTGTCAGCCAAAGCAGAGTTTTAAACCTTAGTTTATTTGACTCTGAAACCCATGCTCTATAATGTCATAAATAGAGAGAGGACTCAGTACTAGAACAACTAGAATTCCAGATGCTAGCTTGAAATGAGAATCAAGTAAATAATTGACTTTCCTAGAAAAATTCAAGGGCATATTTTTTCTCTGACATGGATATAATAAAACTTCATTGCAGAAAAATTTTGAAAACAAACTGTCTTAAACTATAGATAACCCCTACTTAAATTATGGTAGATTATCTCCCAGTTTACTGTAAGAATTTTCATATAAATGTTTTGCATTGTATATATTTTTCAAGCATAAGGAAAAGCAATTTATATTTTTCCTCTTATAAAACAATAGCATAAAGGGAAAAAAATCTTAGGATAAGTCAAAGGGATTCTGACTTCAACCTCAAATATAGAGTCATATCCCACTGAGAGCTTGGCAAGGATAATATTCAGCTTCTTAGAAAAGTCCTATCTCCTGCCAGTGTTTTAAAAAGTTATTCATGATCCATGTTCTATATCAGTTAAAAATAAACTTAAGAGCATCTGAAAAACTTGAATACTCTTAGGACCTTCTGCTTTGTCCAGCATTCTTAGATGGTAGCCATTCGATCCCCATGGTTCAGTACACTGTATTTTGGAGGTGATCTTCTCCCAGCATTGCAGTTGGGCTTTCTAATGGGCAAGTCAACTTACAAAAAAAAAACCTAAACAATGAGTCAAAAACATTTTCTTAACTTAAGAAGAAACCTGATTCTATGTTTAATTAAAATACAGAAACAGCTACTGTAGCTCGCTGAGCATGATTTATATGGCAGTCATTATCTTAGCAAAAATTCCAAGGAAAATCCCAGCTGTTATTGCATGTTAGAAGGTTCACTGACAACCTAAGGCTGCTGAACATCTTCTGAAAGTTTGATGGAAATTATTGCATATTGCACATACTTTAGGCATTTTAAAGTTGTATGACCCCTCCTTCATCTCCACTGACTATAATATAACATATGCAGAAAATGAGGGAGAAATGAGGTTCATTGATCAATGATTATATGTTAAGCTGATCTGTGATTTTTGGCAGCTAAAATGACATGTAATAAAGAGACTTGACTGATGTAGAATGTGATGAGCTTTATTCTAATTCTTACACAAGAAAAATGAGTTTCCAGGGAGCCCAAGGTAGAGAAAACCAACCCCACTCCTTTTCCCTAAAGGCTTGAACTAATGGGACTCATGTATGATTAATGAATCTACCAAAGTGTTCACACTTTTTTTCTTTTTTAATATAACATCTTTATTGAGATATAATTCACATTCCATATTCATTCAAAATGTATGATTCAATGTCTTTTGATTTATTAGCAGAGTTGTGCGAACCATCACCACAGTCAATTCTAGAACATTTTCATCACTCCAAAAGAAATTTTTATCCATTAGTAGTTACTCCTCATTTCCCCCCACTATAGCACCTCAAGCCCAAGCAAACACCAATTTGCTTCTATTTTTGTAACATTAAATATAAAAGGAATTTTACAATCTGTGGCCTTTTGTGTTTGGCTTCTTTTCCTTAGCATGGTGTTTCCAAGTTGCATCCACATTTTAGCATGTATCAAGACTTCATTTCCTTTTCTTGCCATATAATATTTCATGTTTGGAAATTACCATCTTTTATTTATCTACTCATCCATCAATTATTTCCATCTTTTTAAAGTTATCTGAACAATGCTGCTATGAATATTTTGGCATAAGATTTTGTGGGATATATGTTTTCATTTCTCTTAAGCATATACCTAGGAGTAGAATTTCTGGTTCATGTGGTAACTGAATGTTGAAACCATTAAGGAGCTGTTAGAATTTCCATTTGTTGATCTGGTTATTTATCCAACCTTGAAAAGACACTTATTGATAGAAAATGGCCCAGGCTTCCCTTCTATTTTGTCATCATTTAGTACCCAATACTTCAGAGCAATGAAGTCTGATCCATACTTTCTTGGAAATGAGCTTTATAAGGGAAGAGGAGAAACCTGTTTAGTTCACCACTGACTACCAGCCTACAGCACAGGGACTGACATCTATAAGGCATTCAGTAAGTACTAAATGAATGAATGACTAAAAAGAGTCACTATTTTGTTTACGTCTAAAGAGCAGCGACACTAAGACATTTTATATATTAATCACATATCTGAATTTATTTTTTAGTAACAAAATTTGCTATTTAAATTTCAATAATTTTGACATCCATTATCCAGGATCCATTGAATACACTGACCTAGAAAGGAAGGATGCATAAGGAGGGAATTACAGAACTTAACAGTGTGACTCAGAAGATGAAAGGCTGAGCCCCAGCCCGCGTCAACACTCATCACCATTGATCCCATTACATCACTTGCCTATTTCTAGGATGTTAGAGAATACAGTCTAACACACTTTGTTAAGATCTAACAAGGTAAACCAAGATAGACATTATTGCCTTACATAATGCAATAGCACATGATGGACACTTATTAAATATTATTTGTCTGAACATCATTTATCCATGTAACTATTTCTCTCATTTAAAAATTAGATTTTATTTGTTGTTTGTATAGGGCAGTGCAGCATTCATGGAGACCAATTTGCTGAAATGTGTACTTTTTAAAAATGCACACATTTCTTGATCTGGCAATTTCTAGAATGTCACTTTGGGATGAAAAATCAAGATGGTTCTGTCAATGTGTTTGTAAAATGTAAAAATGGTTAATTTTTTAAAACATGCTTCATATTTTACTAAGAAAACTACAACTTCAACCTTCCTTTATTAATGCAAGTTTAGGAATTGCATGGCTTTGTTAGCAAAAGAAATCATGTGAAAAATAATCATGCATTTTAAATTGTAATCGCATGTTGCTATGTGGACAGATTGTTTGGTTCTTAAAGCATTTCTCTTTGCTGATTAGATCAGCAAGCTTTTGGAATCTTTTAAAGATGCTACTCTGACTGCTTAGAAAATTCATCTGATTCATTGATTCTGTTATTTTAGTTTCTGCAAAAAGTATAGCTTCTGAATATTGAAATATAAGTATTAATACAAGTGTTTCTGTTAAGAGTGGAATAAGGAAATAGTGTACTTTGTTGATATTTTTCAAGTCTGTATCTTGAAGGAAAAGAGACTGAACATGTGTCATTAAATACTTAGATGAGATTTTTCTGGCTGGGTTGATAACTATGAGTTATGATAGTGCAACAGAAATCAAGACTTTATTGTGGCTCCAATTAACCCCAATACCTTAATTTTGTCCTTTAGCAAGGTGTGAAGTGTGAGTATGTGATTAGTGTTTCTTACAAGGGAGTAGTGGAATTCTCTCAGTCTCCACTTTATGGTCTCATGGTCAGTTAGGAGGAAGCAGAGGGAATATATTCCATCAAATTCTTAATCTTAAAAGCAGAAAACTGGTTGGAAATAAGGCATTGTGACTTAAGGTTGTTTAAATGAGTGGAAAAGATAGGATTTTGCACAATGAGACCAGTCTGAGCTCTCAGATATACCTGGAATCCATGGAGGAAATTTGAATGCCTCTGAAGTAGGTTTGGTTGGAAAATGGAAACATACTCTGACAATAGAAAATAGCATTTGGGAATTCATTGATTTGAGATTAAATTGCCATTAAAATGGACCCTTTACCCTAACATATCACAACAGTGCAGCCAACAAATCTGTCTGTGAGGGGGAAGCAGAGGAAATGTATTGGGTCATTTGAAATAAAATCCTTTGCAGCTGACCCATGAGAGGCGCTGATGGCTTCCAGATGGAGTCCTGTCCAGTTCCCATTGGCCAGATGTTTGGGCCTGTCCGGCAGGATTGTTTTGTATGTAGAGTGGGGAACCATGGAAATAGCATCAGGATTGACCAAGGACTTACCCCTGAAACAAGAAAATTCCAGTTGGAGGTGTGGTCTATAGTTTGAAGCTCATTCAATGCACTAACTGGCTTCAAACTCCAGCTCTGTCCCATCAGAGCTCTGTGCCTTTGGGCAAATTAGTTAAACTCTCTGAGAATGAGTTACCTCATCTGTAAGATGGGGGCATAAGAGCAGAGCCTCAGAGAACTATGGTGAGGGATTGATGAGGTGGTTCATGTCACGTGCTGACTCAAAGGTCCTTAATAAGTGGTGGCCACTGGTAATTATCAGTATCAGCCGCAGAACTTTTCCTCAAGCACTGGCAAAGCACCTGTTATGGGAACCATGATGGACGCTGCACAAAAAGAAAATAAATAAATAAAATAAAATAAAGGTAAGACATGGTCCACGGTCCATGGTCCTGGCTTTCAAGAACTTCAATTAGAGAAAGCAGATGAATAAATAATTAATTGTCCAAAATGCTGATGGGGATATGTACACAGTATTTAAGAGGAGAATAAAGTAACATGTATCCTTTTTTCCACAATTGCATCAGGCTTCATAACGACACGGTAATAAGTTTAAAATGTCCCTGTGAGATAGCCACACAGACACACACACATACCCAACAGGTGAGAAAACTGAGGCAAAATAGTTTACACGAGTTCTTATGGAAAGTATATGGTAAACTTCGGTTAGACTCACCTTGACCCTCTTTACTCAGTAGGCTGCTTCCCAGGCTCCAAAAATGCTTGGGTGAACAGAAGGACAGAGAGGAGGTCTTCTCCCATTTTCTGGGGCAACAAGAGAATACTATGGGGTATGTAATTTATAAACTTATTTAGCACACAGTTCGGAAGGCTGGAAGTCCAAGATTGAAGAGCTGCATCTGGCAAGGGCCCCTCTGCTACATGGTGATGTGCCGGGTGGCATCACATGGTAAGGCAAGAACCAGTGAGCTCAGGCCGCTCTTCCTCCCAAGCAGCCATTAATTCCTTCAGGGACCCCACCCTCATGACCTCATCCAACCCCAATTACCTTCCAAAGTACCCACCTTGAAATGCTATCAACAGATGAATTTGAATTTGGGGATTAAGTTTCCTACTCATGAATGTGGGAAGTAACTTCAAACCATAGCAAGGGAAAGCAGTTCCTGAACAAGGTGAAATATTTTATTCTAGCTGAATAAAAAAGAGTTCTCTAAGAAAAGGCAAGGAAAGCATCAGGGAACAGGAACAATATGAAATAATACATCTAGACAAAAACAGTTTGGTTAGACTTAAAAAACAGGGTTTGGGTGTGCAGGAAAAAGTCTCTGAAGAGCCAGGAGAAATGAGTAATGGGACTTAAAAGGTCAGTGGGGACTAGATCAAAAAGGAACATGGGTACCAGAAAGTTTGAGTTTATGACATGTGCCTTTCATCTAGTCATCTTCTCGGCTTAGTGTGGGCCATGGGGCTGGCACTCAGTACCTCCCACTCCATAGCAGAATAGAGGGATGAGCTGGAGTTCATGGGAATTAGGCAAAGTTTGAAGATTTCCACCACTTGCGATTACCCAGAGGCAAGAAAATTGCTCCAGTCCGTGGGTTTGAGTGCATTTTTGTAAATGCTGCAATTTCACAAATTGTTATTACTAAGCACCTACATTGCAGCACACACAGTTGGAAGTATCAGTGGTATTACACGTAAAAAAAACAGAATATACAAATTCTTGTTTCTATGGAGTTCACATTTTAGTCAAGATAGACAGAAACTAAACGACATAATACGCGAATTAGGATGGTGAGAAGTGCCACAAAAATAAATAAATAAATAAATAAAAGCTAGCACGGAATTAGGGGATATGTAGGGCTGGATGGGAGCCACAGCCACAATTCTTAAAATGGAACAATCAAGAGATTGAGGCAGACCTTCCTAAAAAAATATACTTGAGCAAAATTTAAAGGATGTGAGGGAAAGAGACACACCAGGGAAAAGGCTATTACAGGCAAAAAAAAAAAAAAAAAAAAAAGAGACAAGCTTGCATATACCTATGCCTTTGAGTACTGGAAAGGAATCACACCTGTCTGAAAGAGTGAGTGAAGGGGAGAATCTGGAGTTGCAGGGTCAGAGAGACAGAGAGAGAGGGAGAGGGAGAGAGGAAAAAGTGCAGGGGAAGCCACTGGCAGGTAATGAGCAAGGGATATGATCTGACTCAGATTTGAGAAGGTCCTACTCTGGCCTCTGTGTTAAGAATAGAAGTTGAAATGTAAACCACAAGTACTGATTCCTCCAAGTTACCACTTGATGGCTAAATCAACGGCTGTCAAACCTTTGGTCTGTAACCCATGGGGAGAACCCCATGCTACATGATGATCAGTATATGTGTACACACACATCCATGACTGAAACAGAGTCATAAACTTACACTTCTTACTCAAGTGGCATGGATGAGCTCTCATATTTTCTATTCCTGTACAGGTTGGTGCATTTCACTTTTACTGGTTGTCACCCAGCAAATTTCTTTTTATGAACAGGTCAGTTATGATCTGCAATTAAACACTTGGAACAGACTGGACAAAATGTTGCACAGCATAAATCAAGGTATTATATAGCCTGCTATTGTTCAATCCTGGTGCTAAATGCCCTGGGTAAAGCTGAGATCCATGAGTTTTAGTATAATTAAAATAATGTTAAGTCCATATTCTTGTATTGGAGGCAACTTATGACTATGTTTGCCTCAGATACTTTATAGATATTGAGACACATAATGTGCATTAAGGGATTAGTTGAGAAAAAGTAATGTCAAATACTTAGTGGTAAATAAAATACAGTAGTGGTGCACATTAGAAATCATATGTAGATAAACCAGGTTAAAAGTTTAATTAAGGGCTGGAGCGGTGGCTCAGCAGTTACGGCGCTTGCCTGGCATGCGCAAGTACACGGGTTCAAACCCCAGCACCCATGTACACAACTAAGTGTTTGAGCAATGAAAGCCATTTGAAAAACTCAATAAAAATTGATTCTCTCTCTCTCTCTCTCTCTCATCTGTCCTTCTCTCTTTAAAAAAAAAAGTTTAATTAAGGAACAAAATTTTAGCTTTTCCTATGATCACATACAGCTAGGTATATATTTATACCACACCAATTAAAGGGATGCTGGATTTCTTTTTCTTTCACCACATGGAAAACTTTTCAGTTGCAGATGTCATTTTGTAGTCTTAGAGAATGCCTGTTAAACTGGACACTGCCCCCAACACTATGCTACTAGAGCCATCCAAGCAGTAGGAAAGGGCCCTGCTAACATGACTATCCCTGCAATCAGTCACTTCTTCATTTATTCTAGTAGTACATTATTTATGTGAGGTTGAGTGACCCTTTTTCAGACTCGCAGCCACCCTTTGAGCCCTTGCCCATGTATATTATCAACCTTCAGTTGATATGCTGAAATATTTGGATGCAGAGTTTATAGCAGGGACTAGAGCAAGGGGTGTCAAAACACGACAAGAAAGGCTTTTTCTTGTTTGACTTCTGGCAGGGATCACAGTGAAAGTGATGGAAGCCTTGGGAAAAAGCCCAACCCTGTCAGTTTTTCCAGCCAACTTGGCAGACTCCATAGGTTTAGAGAGTTCAGATGAGCTTTGTGTCCATAAACCTTTGAATACTTGTATAGGAACTAATCTCACTGTCTGAGATTTTCTGAGGTTCAACACATCTAATTGCTCTGGAGCCAAACTTCCAAGTATAACCAGAGCCTCCTCCCACCCCAACCTAACAAAAAAGGGCATTGAGCTCCAATTGTATGTGCCAAACATAAACTCACACAAAGGCAGGAAAGTTGATGGAGTCTATGCTGCCCCACACCTGGTTTCAGATTATTACTTGCTCTGCTTTGTAGAAAACACAACCCAAAAATCATTTAGGGGTTTTGTCTGTTTTGGTTTTGTTTTTGTGTGTTTTTACAACTATCAGATCATGCAAACTAAAAATGGCCTTTGTACTACAACATTACTGTTTGAATGCAAATATTTCTACCTTCCCTCTGGAAGATTTAGACTGGTTTAGCATTTTGAAGGACAAAATTTTTTATGGATTTGTATTTTACAACTGAAGTATGTATATGTGCATGTTTGTAAAGTAACATGATCTATGTATACTTTAAAGCTACTTGGTAGCTAAAAATGCCGTGATTCAACTATTTTTGGTATCTTCATTACAATTTGTCCTATATAAACCCTCGAGTGAAAAGGCAAGATCTCCCAGAAAACCACACTATCTGGCTGCATGTAATACTGAGTTTAGAAGTAGATGATCTAGGATGGAATATGAGCCTTTCACTAGATTCATTGTTTTTATGTTATACAGATCTCAGATACTTATCCTAGGGCTTTGTAGAGGTCTGCGCAAGACTCCACGTAGATCTAAATTATCTCCAATACACACATTTCCTTGAGAACATTCTTATTGAAACCACATTTCCAACCCTTAAGTCGCTGGTGTTACTGTGCCTGTGTTGCTGGCTCAAGACCAGGAATATGTCTCACATATTACTGCCACATTTCCTGAGTGAATTCAGGGTTCCAGTTGTAGCTGAATTTTCTCTGAACTGTAGATACATTCAAGAAAGTATAGGTCTCACAGTTCGAAAATAATTACTAAAGTCCTGTTATTCTTGCAGGCACGTGTCCATGAAGCATGTTTTGTGTGCCCAATGCTACCATAGAGTCCTTTGGGCTTGTATATTTTCCAGTTTTTCTAGCAGGGCAGTTGGCATTCATTCCATAACACAACCCAAATGTATAACTAGGTCACCAGAAGTGGCCTCTAATGGATAAAAGCACACAGCATTTTCTGGGAGGAGAAAAGTTGGGAGGGCACACAAGTTACTGGTACTTCTTCATGTCCTAAATCCAGGGTATTCCACCTAATCAATGCCTAACCTTGATCTTCCCATTTCAAATGCCATTAGTGTGAACAATGTTTTGGAGTACACATCAGGAATATAATATGCTTCAACACCTAACAGAAATCAAACCAAAGAGTCAGAAATACACTCTATTGCTATATTTCTACAAAGCTAGATTTTTACCACTGTATCATTGGTTCAACAAAAAGAGGGCTCTGCTATATTATAACCATTCAGTATTTGTTTATTTCTATCTTTTCTTCTTTGTCTACAATGCTTTCTGTGTGTTTTATGGGTTTTGACAATACTTGGGATGCTATCAATTGGCACTCACACATTTTAATTTAAATTCAAAATGAAATTCATCATATGAAACAAAATTGTGAAAGTAGTTTCTCGAAATAGAAAAATCTCTATGATTTTTTAGTGGATTTCCATGTGTTCCACATCTTTATTGAAAGGTATTTAAGTGTTTTGCTTTACACCTCTGGAGTTCCAAAAGCTATTTACAGAACATCTCGTGAACATTCTCATTATGGACAATATACAAACAGGAAAAATAATTAATGCCTTGTAGGAGATTGTATTTTCAGATCTCCACTTAACCTTATAGACATAAACTCAGAACCTTCACCAGAAACAAAAGTTAAAAAAAAGAAAGAAACCTTCCACAATTTAGGAAATCTAAATTTCTTTCCCACTGATCCTTGCTCTCAATGAAATCAGCACTCTCAAAGGTGTCTGGCTATCTGCAATTCATTGTGGGGAGGAGGTAATACAGAGTGTTCGCAGACTAAAAATCCTTCTAGACCCAAAGGAATTAAAGTTTAATGGTGCCATTTCTGAAACTGGGGCAGGCAGTTGGGCAGAGATGCTGGCAGCTGGCACATCTGCCCACTGGAAAGGTCAGCCATGCCTGTTTTCTGGCAGAGAGGACTGTGGCTTTTTCTCTACCCCCATTCCCATGCCATGGAACTGGAGCCAGCTCCTAGGAGCATACCAAGCACTTAATGAACAACTTCATTATTCTTTCAGGAAGGCACTAGCTACAAATCTCAGGAGTTGGGAAAGAATTTTCATTAGATCCATTTTAGTATTTTTCCTCCCAGAGTTAAATGTGGATAGAAAAGATGGTCCTCCATTCGACCACAAGTATGCACACGGAGCCAAAATGGACACCAACATCGCACATTCTTTTCCTACAAGGAAACATAAACTGGAAAGAGAGAGCCATGCAGCAAAGACAGGCCTACCCAACAATTAACCTTCCAGGCTAAAATCCTCAGGGTGGTGGATTCCCCTCCTGCTATGCATACTCAACAGCATCACCAATCTCAGGTTGCATGATGCGGAGAAAGAATCATTATGGAAGTTTTGCTTTTGTGGCTATGTCAATGAATAAAGAGGAAGACAAGGCTACCCCAAAAGAAAATGATACTGGGATTCTCCACACATGGCAAGGATGTGCTTTTGCCATCTTCAGAGACGATGATAACAAGCACCATCTAACCCAGGCTAGCTTCCAGTGAGAACCTGCTAGTGACCTGGCTCATCACACACTAGCTTTCCATTGTGTCTGAGCAATAGCAGCTCAGGTGCTCATGGCAGAATATACTAATAAAACATTCCCAGACTCCCTGCTTTGCAAGGACAACTTTTCTGTAGAGACATATTGGGAAAAACTTCTATCACGTGCTACTTTAATTTTTTATCTGTTGTAAATAGTGACTAAGAGCAAAAGAGGTAGATGAAGGCAAACTCTGGATATGCATATTGTCTATTAATGACTTGCATTTTTTTAGAGTTAGTTTCTCAACCACTCCTCACCCTCTCTCATCTTGTAAGAATTTTAATTTTGAAAAGATTTAAGTAGTACTTGTAAGTAATCACTGGTAGGTATTCTATAACAGATTTTACACCAACCATTAGGGAAATGCAAACAGGGAGAGAAGTAGGGAGAGAGAGAGGCAGAGGGAGAAGGAAAGGAATTATAATTACAATCATATCCAAACAGAGAAAAATCTCTTCCATCCAAGTTGTTTTCCCACAATAAACATACTCCCCACCATGATGACGTGGACAGGTTGGGGTGGATAGATATGCAGGCAATCCTAATCCGGTAATGTCCCCTCCATCAAGTCCCAGCATTCGTTCAGCTGATCTGGTGAGCTGACAGGTATCTTTAGAAAAGGTGTCCACAGACAAAACGCAAGATGAACTCAAAAGCATCCACATGAAACAATAGGTTTGAACTCAATAAGACACAGAAGAAAGAGCCTTCTATACATGCATTAGAAAGTCTCCATAGTCAAGATGACACAGACTGGATTTTAGAGAGGAAAACAAAGTTAAGGAGGTGATAATGGATATGAGGCAAGCCCTCTGATTACGTGATTGTGTATACAACAAAACGTGAAATTATTCTTCCCAAGGGCAAGATTGAGCTAACCTTAGAATTAGACTTATTATGATTATGTAATTCGGGAAAAATGACACACCAAACATTTAAAACAAAAATTTTTTAAAAAGACAGAGACCGATAAGGAAAAAAATAAAGATAACATGAAAAGTGAGTAAAAGAAAAATATATAGGAGATGAGATCATTTCCTGGGTCTAAGGCAGCATGTCTCCAGAAATTCGCGGTAGACAAATGATTTGTCAAACCCAAACAATGTGTCACAGAATGTCACAATTCTGTCTCAGGGGACCCCAAGGGAAGTGGAGCTGAGCTGAGGGAGGAATGGAATGAGTTTCCAGGTTCTAGGCCCCACTGATTCTGAAAGAACAGTTTCCAGTGTCCATGTATACTGTTCCCATCTAATTGCTTGGCTTTTGGAGCATGGAACAGTTTAGAAACAACTTTCTAAATTATCATACTCCATGATGGCTAGCAGAATTCTTCTGGTGGTATCTATCAGTGCCTCACAATGAGGCCTCCTTAGCATTCCTTCAAGTCAAGTGAGAAAAACAAGGAAATGTTTAATTCACTTATCAATCAGCTTGTTTCTCTCATTCCCCATAATGCCCAGTCACTAGAGTTGATTAACCTAGGTAACCAGAACAGATACTCTATGCTTATCTTCAGGAAGCATCAGTGTCAATGGAAATTATTTTTACTATGTCACATTTGCAGAGAAAAGTCCATGCACCAGCGAATCTAAGCCCCTGAAATCTTGCCTTTGCCTCAGTCTTCAACTTCCCAGCTGAAGAGATGGGCTATGCATCCTTTCATATGTCTGGTTCCTGAAAAAATCGTGTCACCACCACCCATTTCCCATCTTTGCAATCCCTTTGGATGTTTTGCCCAACCCCACAGAGCAGCCACTGGTTGTCTAAATTCTAAGTACAAGGAAAACTTGTAGGTATCTTTCTTCTGTATTTTCATGGTAAAAATCAGACATTCCCACAAGGATTCAATTAGCAAACAGTGTAAATGAAAACATTTTCCATCATAACTCAGACTTAAGTCAGCAAGACTTAGAAGCATGTTAATGATAATATTGACCAAAATTATTTCATGTAGATGGAAATGGGAGGACTCCAAAGTTCCTTGTTTCCTCAACTTTGTAACTTAGGAGGCTCTTGTAAAACATTTCCAATATGCTATGTTTAAGTATTGATTGAGATGCACCCAAATCCTATGCATCCTGCCATTTCCAATTCTTAATGGATTCATAACTTGTTTCTGTACCATAATTAGAGTATTATACTTCTAAATCAAAACCATTCATCAATTTTCATGTCCTTGTACCAGAACGTCTACATATAATAGAATTGCTTAGAAACCCCTAGATCTTTGCTAATCACATTAGTAAATTCTTCCTTGGTACCCTATCTTATTATGGCAACAACATGTGTTTCAAATTTCAGTCACTCACAAGTTATTTCTTACAGAAGAAGGGGTGCATTGCACATGTCTAAATGATGAGCATATGTTAGCACACAAACATACATATGAACATACTTTGAGTCGAAGTCTACTACTGGGACCTTAACCCATGTGGCCAATGAAAGTTATAGAAGTGCACTTGAGGACTGACTTTACTAATTCGTATAATTAATAAGCCTTGTTTAAAATGGAAGGCACATATTGCTCTGTTTATCTATAGTATCTCTATCTTAATTACCACAGTCATCCACTGCTCCTGAATTCAAGTTGTGGCTTTCTATCCCTTGAAAGTTTCAGTCTGAATCAATTGCAGTTTTTGGTCACTTGTCCTTCCATGCTATTACTGTCATGTGCCTAGTATAATCTTTCTTTGAAGTATTGAAAACATCCTACCAGGAGATATTTACCTTCAGTAAAGTTTCATTATTCCTTTGCACAGCTGCTATATCTTATAACTTCCAGTGCAGTGTTGAAATTTCAAGTGTTCTTCTACTCTTAAAAATTAGGAAATGTGGACTGGAGTGGTGGCTCGGTGGTTACGGCACTTGCCTGGCATGCACAAATGCACAGGTTCAAACCCCAGTACTCACATACACAACTAAGTGTCAGAGCAACGAGGGACATGTGAAAAAACTAAATAAAAATTTATTCTCTCTGTCTCTCTCTCATTGTCCTCTCCCTTTAAAAAATATTAGGAAATGTAAAAAGGTGACTATATAAGTCTCATCAGGACTTGACGTGATTCTTCTCTTTTATAAAGAAGAAGAGGGACAGTGAGAGACAGAGAAAGAGAGAATCAATTTTATTTAGATTTTATTTAGTTTTATATGTGGTTTTCATTGCTCCAACACTTAGTTGTATATGTAGTGCTGGGATTTGAACCCGGGTCCTTGTACATGCCAGGCAAGCACTGTAACACTGAGATACCTCTCCAGCCCTTGATGTGATTCTTACATAAATTCTTTATACTTAGCCCATTATATGCCTCTGGTTTATAATTTTGCGATGAAGAAGGAATATTTGTGTTTGGCCATCCGTGGTTTGAATGCAGATGCTTAATGAGAAGCAGACTCATACCACAACTGCTCATCCTGCAACCCAGAACATGTTTCTTCCTGAAATTCACATTGGCAAGATCACTTCTGATAGCCAACAGCTGCAATGATAACAGACACTAAACAGAGTATATGCCTCATAGTGATCAAGTATTGCAAGTTGAATTGTGGTCCCCTAAAAGATAAGTCCATGTCTTTTTTTAAAAAATTTATGGAAGAGTTGAGTTTTTGTACAATCATAAATGCATATGTAGTAACAATATGATATGCCCCTGATCCTAACCCCCACATCACTCACACCCCAATCTCTTTACTTTTCTACATTTCCCCCATAACAGATATCAATGTTTATATATATATATATATATATATATATATATATATATATATATATATGTATATACATGTATGTAGGTATGATTGTACATTTTCCGGAATTAAATGATTGCCAAAGTTTTATTTGGCTTCTTAGGGGAGTAAAGAGTAAGTTACAATGTTGATTGACTCCCCAGATCACTCCCTATCATCTCTCTTTCTCCCTTCCTTCTCTGTTCTCCCCCTCCACATATATATGGTTTTCTTAGATTATATATGTAGCTTGACTTTGGTGAGTCTAGTACATGAGCTTGACCTTTCACCCAAACCTGAGTTTTAATTCCAGAACCCTATGAATATGACCTCATTTAGGAAAGGATCTTTGAAAGTCTAATTGTTAAAAATCATGATGAGTGCATGCTGAGTTCTCCAGTAATAATGTACTTACAAGAGATAGAGGAAGATTTGAGGCAAAGAGAAGAGAAAATTCAGACACAGAACTGAAAGCCATATGAAGATGGAGGCAACTATCATAGTGATACACCACAAATGAAGAATGCCCAGAGTCACAAGATGTTGCAGGAGACAAGAAAGTATTCTCCATAGAGATGCTGGTAGGAGTACACCTTGGTTTTGAAATTTTGGGCTCTAAAACTGTTTAAGAATTCCTCCACTGAGTAATTTCTATTTAGCTCCCTAGCCCATTTATTGATTGGATTATTTGTGCTTTTGATGTTCAGTTTTTTGAGTTGTTTGTGTATTCTGGATATTAGCCCTCTGTCTGAGGTGTAGCAGGGAAAGATTTTCTCCTCTTCTGTAGGTTCTCTCTTGACACTCTTGACTAATTCTTTAGCTGTGCAGAAGTTTTTTAGTTTAATGGCATCCCATTCATTTATTCTTGCTTTTAATTCTTGTGCTATGGGAGTGTTGATAAGGAAGGCAGTGTCGACACCGATGTCATGTAGTGTTGATCCTATTTGTTCTTCAAGCAATTATATATTTGCTGATTTAATTTCCAGATCCTTGGACCATTTTGATTTTATTCTTGTGTAGAATGAGAGGTAAAGATCCAATTTCAGTTGTCTGCATATGACTGTCCAGTTTGTCCAGCACCATTTGTTGAACAGGCTGTCCTTCTTCCACACTATGCTTTTGCTCCTTTTATCTAATACCAGATGGTTAAATACTTGAGGCCTTGTCTCAGTATCTTCTATTCTGTTCCGTTGGTCTTTCTTTCTTTTTTGATACCAATACCATGCTCTTTTAGTTACTATAGTCCTATAGCATAATTTTAGGTCAGGAATTGGGACACCTCCTGCTTCCTCTTTCTTGGTTAGTAATGTTTTGGCCATTTTGGGCCTTCTGTTATTCCATATGAATTTGAGAATTGCTTTTTCTATACCCATGAGGAATGTAATTGGTAATTTGATGGGGATTGCATTGAATCTGTATAGGGCTTTTGGTGAAATGGCCATCTTTATTATACTGATTCTGCCTAACCATGAGCGTGGAATGTTTTTCCATCTATTCAGGTCTTCTGCAATTTCTTTTTTGAATGTTTGATAGTTTTCATTGTCGAGGTCCTTAATATCCTTTGTTAGATTGATGCCCAAGTATTTTATTCTATTTGAGGCAATTGTGAATGGGACAGATTTCCTGGTTTCTTCTTCAGTGGAATTGTTGGTGGAGTATAGGAAAGCTAATGATTTATGAGTGTTGTTCTTATAGCCAGCCACTTTGCTGAAATTGTTTATAAGTTCTAGAAGTCTTCTGGTCAAGCTTATTGGGTCTTCTAGGTATAGGATCATGTCATCAACAAATAGAGAGAGCTTGACTTCTTTTCTCCTATTCTAATTCCTTTGATTTCCTTCTCTTGTCTGATAGCTCTGGCTAGGGTTTCAAGGACTATATTGAATAAGAGTAGTGAAAGTGGACATCCTTGTCTTGTTCTTGAATTCAGTGGAAATGCTTTCAGTCTTTCTCCATTAAGCATAATGTTGACTATGGGTTTCTCATAAATGGCTCTTACAAAATTAAAATATCTTCCTTTGGTCCCTATCTTATCCAGATTTTTTAGCATAAATGGGTGCTGAATTTTATCAAAGGCCTCTTCTGTATCAATTGAGATGATTATATAATTGAGAAAATGCTCTACATCACTAGCAATCAGAGAAATGCAAATCAAAACCTCACTAAGATTCCATCTCACTCCTGTCTGAGTGGCAAAAATGAAGGATACAAACAATGACAGATAATGGAGGGGTTGTGGGAAGAGAGGATCACTTTCACACTGGTGGTGGGACTACAAACTTGTACTCTGGAAAGCAGTGTGGAGACTCCTTAAAAAACTAGGGCTGGAACCACCTTATGACCCAGCTATCCCACTCCTGGGTGTTTTCCCAAAAGAGCTAGAATCAGCATAATTCAAAGATACATCTTCATCAATGTTTGTAGCAAATCAATTTACTATAGTTAAACTATGGAACCAACCCAGATGCCCCTCACTGGACGAGTGCATTAAAAAACTGTGGTACATATATATATATAATGGAATACTACTCTGCTGTTAGAACATTATTGTGGCATTTGCATCTAAATGGATAGAGATGGAAAAAATATGCTAAGTGAAATATCCCAAACTCAGAGACTCAAGGGCCAAATGTTTTCTCTCATATGTGGAAGGTAGAATACAATCGGACACAGACTGAAAGTATAGGCTAAGCTAATAATAACCTCAACATGGGTGAAGTTTTACACGAGCTGGGGGAACCTTGCCTATGATGCTGGAAGATGAATGGAGGAGGACAGGGAGGAGGTGAAGATAAGAGGGATAGCAAGGCAACTGGAGGGAAGGAGGAGGGGGGTTATCAACCATTGGGAACCTTCAACTTCCATGAAATGCCCAACTGACATGGGGGTAAAGTAGGGGAAACATGGGATCAGGGTGAACCCAAAATGTGGAGATCATGAACTGGCATCCGCCTTGGCTTGCTCTGTCATTATGCATGTGTTCATGAATGTGTGGCAATGATCCCCCCTATATGTAAGAATATGTTGAATGCATAGAAAAAAACCTGAAAGAATCAATTTCTTTTGTTTCAAACCACCAAGTTTGTGGTAAGATGTTTTGGCAGCCATAAGAAACTAATCCCTCAAACCTTGCTATTCCTTCTGAAATAGCAAATAGTAAAGTCGGATTGCTGAATGTCAATAAATGTTATCCTGCAGTATAGGAGAGGGAAAGCAAGCCTGGGCTACAGATGTAAGTCTAGAAATTGGAAGTGCTCTGTGGAAGGCTATGGAACTGAAGGTGTGGCAGGCGGTTCCATCTCAAGCTAGAAGGAAATGACACCTGAAGAGAAAAGCAAAAGGAAGATAGCTGACTTGGAAAGAAGTTTAACACGGACTGGGGATGTAGCACAGCTGCAGAGCCCTTGTTTAATGTGTTCAAGGTCTTGGGTTCAATTCCCAGTGCAAAAAACTAAAATGTTTAACATAATAAGTCAGACTGTCATATCATCAGAACAAAGTTATAGATTCCAAAAGCAGTAACTGAAAACACTGCATAGAGGAAAATGTATAAATTATCCACGTACAAGACTGAACAAATAACACATCTCCACAAGGGTGCAAGAAGGAGTCATGGGGCTCCCAGTGTGTCTCACATTCATTTGCGGGTAGGATTTCCTGAGATGGACACAGTTCTGGGTAGTTTCATCCTGTGTGCAGTGGCTCACAGACTGCTCTTTGGATGGCCTACCAATGTACCCAGGTAACCAAATAGCATCCTCCAGTGAGTGGTGTGTATTGATCCTGCTGATTTTTTATAGCCTGGATATTTAATTCAAGCAGTTGTAGTTTGGGTTATGCACCATAATTTCACGTTAATTGTGAGGTAGTTCAGGTGCCTTCCGGACAGCACCAGTCAGTGAGAACCCACTGCCTGAGATTCAAGACCGCCAGCATCCAGGCCAATAGGCTGCATGAAATCCAGGTTCAAACCAGGGTGCCCTCTCTCAAGAATGGACTGTGGTTCCACCCTGCTGTCATTTTCATCAGAGATCAGAGAACACATCTTGCTTTGAATAAATGCTCTGGTCTCTCATGAGAAGGTCATAGAAGTCTCCTCTCATCACCTAAGGTCTGGATTCTTTAAATTATGTGGGTATGTGTGTGTGTGTGTGCACACTTGGCTTTGCCTTGAGTTTAAGAACAACCTCTTGCCTCAATTCCCCAGAGTGACAGCAAAGACATTCAAGACAGAACTCCAGTCTTTCAGTAACTTTACCAGAATTTGGGAGAATAACTGAAGTTTCAGCAGATAATATTTGACTATGAATAATTGGACTCCTGGGACTCCCACAATAGGAAGGCCAAAAGATCACTGCCTCACTCCCAGATTTCCTTCATCTTGAATTTTCTAGGTACCTCCCCAATGAGAAATTCTCCTGAACTCCAGTCTCAAACCTCATGCTCCCAAATAAAAAGAAGACAACCCTAATCATGTGCTCATGGTATTCTCTCTCACCCTTGATTAAGAGAAAAAACATGCTGAAAGCAAAGCACAAACTTTAGTTAAAGTGAATCTCACTCTTCCATTCTTCCAGGTAATCAGGCCAAAACTTCTAGAGTCATCAATTAATTCCTTTTTTCTCTCAGAGCCCACATCCAAAGCACCATGAATCTTTATATCTCTACCTGCAGCACATATTTAGAATCTGAGCCACATACTTGGGACCTCCCAAGTTACGGCTAGTTCCAATCAAGCATCATATTTTCCTGAATTAATGATGGAGTCTACTGATGTGTTCCCTTTTTTAGACCTTTCTTTTCCCGTGGTTCATAGTATATACTCCACTTGATGGTTATAAGAATTCTTTTACTACTTAGGTTTGGTTATTTGACAACTGTGCTCAAAAATCTCCCACCTTCCCCCAGTACAAGCCATGGTCTCCTGCTCTGGGCCCCACATTTTCAAGACCCTCCTGTGGTTGACACTTTTCTTTGTAGGGCACAATAAGAAAGAACCTTTCCTCCCTCCATCTGCCCTCCCTTCTACAGTCTGAGCACCCTAGTCGAGAGTTCTTTGACCAGGTGACACAGTCCACTGCTGAGGAGAGCTTCTTCCCTGTCTGCCCTCTGCAGGATGAACTGTGTGAGTCCTATCCATCCCCCTCAGCTCATGAGATACCAAGATGCAGGCGAGGGTACAGCTATAGCTCTTGACTTTTTCTCTTACCAGGGTCTTAAAACTGTTACAGGCTTGTCTGAGTTTCCCATGCATCCAGAGAAAAACCAAGGTCTTTTATTAAATTTTCCAAGTTTATCTGTGATCTACCATCTGCCCTTCTCTCTATAACCTCCTCTGCTCCTGACCCTGGAGCTTCCTTACTGATCCTGGAATACTCAGATAGGTTGAATCTTGGAACTTTTGCACAGGTGACTTCGTCTGCTTGGAATTCTCCTCCCTGATCTCCTTTCCGTATGTTATGATTCTTCCTAGCACATTTTACTTATACCATATTATAGACTAACATAATATCTCACATTTATATAGTCTAATGCTAATGTATAATGTTCAAAAAGGCAAAAGTCATGATTCTTATATGTAAAATTTTTAAAGAGTTAAAAAAAATGATTTTTGTGGTGAGGAGTCAATCCCAGGGCTCTGCACATCCTAGGCAAGTGGTTTACCACTAAGGTACACTCCTAGTCCAAAGATTCTATTCAGTTCACTAATGAATGAGCCAGGAAGATGTTTAATCTATGTCACCGAGATTTATATTCTTTTGCATTTGCATGAGATTCATAACTTTGGCCTTTTTGAAAATTATACTTTAACATTATTCTACACACATACACACACACACAATTTGTATCACAGTGCCAGTACATATTTTTTTGTTTTGAATAGGAAATTTTGCATCCTTTTCAGTTTCTACAATTTCAGTCCATTCCTACCAAATTATAAACTAATGTAGTCAATCAAATATTGCCCAAGGTGAATACCAGATAGATTCAGATAATCCTTTGAGGACCTGCAAGACAAGGCATTCCAGTGAATGGACATCTGGCAATCTCTTTGGCTCATTTTCAAGCCTCAGACACATTAAGCTCTGATAATAACTATACACTCAAATTTTACCTTAATGTACTAACTGATATATATTTTACATTAACATAGGACTTGTCTTCCTATGTTAGAAAATAAATTATTAAAGGTAAACTATTCTTTCACTTCTGTACCTCTTGGGTATGGAAGTGTCCAGCATCTAGTAAACACCAAGTTTTTGCCAAATAGATAAGTTCACAATTTCACCACCATATGCAATAATTAGATAGGCATACAATAATCTTATTCTACATGGAGAAAAATTACGGTTATCCAATAAATGTAACACAGTCTACAACATATGGTAGGCCCATGATGTTTGCATGTGTTTTTAAAGCCTTAAAGGTAAATTCAAGTTCCCACACATTGTAAAATCTGCAGGCTTCCCCCATCCTACCCCTTCAAAAATCTTTGTATCCAGCAAGCTAATGTGCTTCATTCCATATATACTTTTGACTCTCTTAGTCAGATATTTAGTGACACAAAATGCTTCCATATAGATTTTGACTTATTTTTAATTTTCAACTCACTGTAGCTTACAAAATACTTGGCTACTTTAGAAAGAGTCATTTTCCCCTCTAAGAGAGCATGAAAAAAGAGCCAGTCTAGGTTTTAATACACTTTATTTTTTTGTCAGAAGAGCTTGTCAGTTCCATTACTTGGATTCCAGGTCAGACTTCCAGATCTGTTCTTTTCTGTTCTTGGGTTGCCTTGAGGGTAGACCAGCTGCCTTTACAAATTTCATTAGTAAGTATTTTCAAAAAAGAAAGCAACAAACAAACAAAAAATCCTTTCTTTAAGAGTTTATCAATGCTCTAGCAGCTTCAAAAAGTTTTAAAAGCATGCTTATAAGGAATTGTCACAGCAAATTCTTCCCTCAGCTAAATCGCTTGTGCATTCATTGAATACAAGTCTTTAAAGACTTGACAGTGTGTTAGTGATTTTCGAACACATTTTATTTAATTTTCACAGTATTCCTCTGAGGTAGTTATCATCCCCCTCCTCAACCTCATCACATCTTTATATATGAGGAAATTGAGACTCAGGAGACCAGATAACTTGGCCAAGGTCACAAGGCTAGGGATTATCCAGGTGGGACTCACAGCCAGGTGTTTCAGACCCCACTCCATTCTTTTCTCTCTGCTGGCAAGCTGCAGTCCAAGGTGCTTAGCTCTCTTCCACTTTAATCTGTGCATCTGTAAACTGGTAGTGACATTTCAGACTGCAGGAGGGATACTTACAGAAGAGGTTGCAATCATATTAATATTTAAAATAGACATCTTAAGATGTCACAATTATCCACTGTAGATGCATAGAAATGGTATTCAGTGAACTGTGAATTAGGACTACAAAAAGTGTGTACCAGTAGCAAAGTTTTCTTCCCTGGAAATTTCTTAATTCCATTTGTTCAATTAAAAGTGTCTTTGCCAGTCAGGCATGGTGGCACACACCTATAATCCCAGCAGCTAGGGAGGTTGAGGCAGGAGGATCACAAGTTCAAAGCCAGCCTCAGCAACTTAGTTCCTAAGCAACTTAGCAAACCTATCTCAAAATAAAAAAAAAAATGGTGGGGAATGTTGCTCAGTGGTTAAGCACCCCTGGGTCCAATCCCTGGTACAAAAATAAGACAAAGCACAGAAAGGCCAGAATTTGGAATAAGTACTGAGCACTTTGGTACAAATTTCACCTAAATTCTTCTGTTATGTTTAACCCTGAAGCTTACTAGTTCATAATGGATAAATTTAGAAGAATATCAGCGTAAACGGGAGACTACATTAGAAGCTTAGTCAGGAATTGCTGAGCCTAGACCTTAAAGGAGGTTTGAAGATTTGGTTTGGATAAATGAATGGGTCCTCTCTGAGTCAAGGGCCTCTCTCCTTTATCTTACCAAACAAGTCATGTGGCTTGACAAGACAATATTATGGGAAAAAAAACTATGAGCTGAGAAAAATATATATATCATAAGAAATATAGAAGAAACAAAGGGATATGAATGCAAACCAGTTGTGGCTGATATTTTTTCACTAAAGATTGAACCCAGGGATGCTTTACCACTAAGCTACACCCCCAATCCTTTTCGCATTGTTTTAAAATTTTGAGACAGGGTCTTACTAATTTGCTGAGGTCTTGCTAAGTTGCTGAGGCTGGCCTCAAACTTGTGTTCCTCCTGCCTCAGGCTCCCCATGTGCAATGTGCCTGGCCAATTGTGGCTATTTAAAAATCTGGTTTTACCTATAATGGCTGCGTGCATAGATCCATGTTTCAAAATAAATCTGAACATTTACCCAAGCCTAAATTTAGGTCCTCTGTTATTTGTTCTGCCTGTCATTATCATGATTTAAGCGTCATATTTCATTGTGTGGAAGGAGTATGTGGCAGGCTAATGGTCTAAATACCTAAGTCTCATTTTATAAATATTTATTGCCAACTGGTGGGCTCAAATCTTTGAAGTCATGTGCATGGCTCACTGTGAGCCCATATTTCCCTTCCCAGCCTGTGGAGAATAACCTACCCAGCGCTCTCGTTTACATCAGGGTAGCTTTGACACTAAGTGACTTTTTAAATACCTGAACCTAATCAGTCATTTCTGCTTTGTCCTAATTTTTTCCCCTTCTTCATCTCACATCTCATGCAGGAAAGACCAAAAAGCCTGATCTATGCTGCTGTTGAATTAAAAGCAGTGCTACAGACAGCGAAGGGTACTGATGGAAGTCAACAAAAGAAGGAGGTATAAGTAAGATCTAAGGTCTCATAAAACAATACAAAAATGTCCATGTTCCTCAATGTTTATAGCAGCTCAGTTTATAATAGCTAAACTATAGAACCAACCTAGATGCCCCTCGCTGAATGAATGGATTCATAAATTGTGGTATATACACACAATGTAGTTCTTCTCTGCTACTAGAACAATATCATGACATTTGCAGCCAAATGGATGGAGATGGAAAAAATTATGCTGAGTGAAGTATCCAAAACTCGGAGACTTAAGGACCAAATGTGGAAGCTAGTGTAAAACCTACAACATAGTCAGCTGAATTTAAGTAAAAAATTCACCATAGTTGAAATTCCACAAGTGCAGGGTGAACTGTACTTAGGAAGACAGCAGGTGGGAGGAGAGAAGGGAGGGAGGCATAAAGGAGAGGGAGGATGAGGGGGGTTATCAATACAATACTCAATTCTCATTAGAAGCCTAGCTATACATAGACAGGCAGAGGTCTTCAGAAATGCCAACAATTATTATACATGTATATGTTCATTTCAAATTATAGTATGGTGAAATTACAGAGGGGACATGAGCTCAGGGAATGGACGAAGAGGGGTAGACCCTGGTCTAGGGTCCACTTCAACTTATTATCTCACTATGTCACTATCCATGTATGCACAACTATGTAGCAACAAGGCCACCCAATATGTAAGTCTATGTTTTACTAATAAAAAATAATAAATATTTTAAAAGTCCATGTTTCCACTGAAAATCATTCATTACACCAAGAACCAGGAAGATTTAAAACTAAATGAAAAATGAGATTCAATAGTTGACAACGTGGAAATGAGACTGAAGTGTCAGAATTAGATGAAATAATTTTAAAGCAACCGTGGCAGAATCTAATACCCACTTATAATACCCTTAGGTATTAATAAAAGAAATAGGCTGGGAATTTCTTTCGTTTGAGAAAGAAAATCATGAAAACCTATATTTAGGGCTGGAGAAGTGGCTCAGTGGTTGGAGTGCTTGCCTGGCATGAGAGTGGACCTGGTTTCAAACCCCAGCACCACACACACAACCAAGTGTCAGAGAAACGAAGGCCAGATGAAAAAATAAATAAAATTGATTTTCTCATTCTTTCTCTCTCTCTTACTTTAAATAAAGAACAAAAACATATGTCTAACATTATATTTAATAGTAAAACAGGAAATAACTCTCTAGGATCAGCAACAAAACAAAGACTCTACTTCTGTCCAACTCTAAATGGAGTTGGAAGTTCTATCTAATGAAATAAAGCAAAAACGGAAATAAAAGGCATATCAATATAAAGGAAGAAATAAAACCAAACCTTTTTGCATGACAGAAAACCCCCAGGAATCTACCAAAACAATCCTTGAATGAATAAGGGTGTTCAGCAAGGTCACAGTGTATAAGAAACATTCAAAAATCAATTCTATATAATTGCAATGAATGCATGGACACAAATTAAAAATACAACACTACTTATTGTCATTTATAATAAAGAAATAGGTATAAAGCTAACAAAATCTGCACAAGGCTTCTATGCTAAAGGAAATCTAAGAAGAGCTGAATAAATAAAAAAAATTATGTTTGTGGACTGGAACACTCAATATAACAGAGATGCTATGTGTCCACAAATTGAAATAGATGTATAATTCCACATTTGTTAAAATCCAAGTAAGTTTTCATAGCCATGAGAGTATTCTAAAATTTATGTAAAAACAGAGGACTGTAATAGCTAAACTAGTTTTAAAAGAGAGTAAAGCCAAAAACTTACAAGAGAGCTACAATGAGCAAAACTAAGATATGTAATATTGACAGAGGGATATAGATCTAGGAAACATAGAAGAGAACCCAGAAATACATCGACAAAATATGCCTGACTGATTTTTGACAAAGCTGCAAAAGTACTTCAATGAAGAAAAGATAACTTTTCAACACATGATCCTGAAGCAGATCAATAGGCACGACTCAACCGAAATGTCTCAATTTACACAGTAATTAACTCAAAATGGATTGTGTACTTAAATGTATAACACAAAGTTATAAATAAATTTAGAACAAAAAGAACAGGAGAAAATCTTCTGACTCTGTGATGACATAAGAACTCTTAGGCTTGAAACTAAAAAAAAAAAAAATCTTTAAAAATAGCTGCAGACTGGAAAGTAGTGTGGAGAATCCTCAAAAAAACTAGGTCCACAAAACATCCCTAGTTTTTTTTGAGGATTCTCCACAATACTTTCCAGAGGGGCTGTACCAGTCTGCAGTAGAATCCTCAAAAAACTAGGGATGAGCCCACCATACGACCCTGCTATTCCACTCCTGGGAATCTTTCCAGGGGATTTAGAATCAGCACATTATAGTGACACACCAATATCTATGTTCATAGCAGCTCAATTTACTATTGCTAGGCTATGGAAACAACCTAGATGTCCCTCACTAGATGAATGGATCCAAAAACTGTGGTACATTCAAACCATGGAGTTTTACTCAGCAATTAGAAACAATGATATTGCAGCCTTTGAAGGTAAATGGATGGCTATGGAAGAAATTATATTGAGTGAAATCAGCATAACCCAGAGAACCAAGCATCGAATGTCTCCACTCATCTGTAGAGGCTGGAGCTAGACCCTGGCCATAGAGAAAGGAGGTATATTATCAAGTTTTAAATCCGGATAAGGTGTAATGTCATACAACCTAAGGCATTTGTAGAGATGTATTGGGTGGGGGAGGGGGGTGGATAAGGGTGGGTAATTGGGGTGGGCTCTTGGGGGTAAATCTAATTTTCAGAATTTATATATATATTATATTATTTCATTAGAAGCTTGTTTGATTGTTCAACAAATAAATTTCTGAATAAAATTTTAAAAATATATAATTGGTACAATGGGCTATATCAAAATTAAAAACTGTTCTGTAAAAGATCTTGTCAAGAGGATGAAAAGCATACATGATAGCATGGGAGAAAATGTTGCAAATCACATTAGTGGAAAAAGACTCTCAAAATTCCAAATCAAAAAGGGTAACAATATGATTAAAGCAAGGATAGAAACATGAATTCAGGGATATCTTATCAAAGCAGATAAACTATGTGCAGATAAACTATATGGCAAATAAGCACATGGAAAGATATTCAACATCATAGCCACCAAGGAAACGCAAATTAGAACTACAAAAAGATACTACTGTGCAACTATCAGAATGGTTAAAAATATTTATAATACTAAATGCTAGCAAGGATACAGAGAGCATGGATCACTCATATATTGCTGGTAGGAGTGTAAAATGAATAGTACCTACTACTGGCTTGAAATATTTTGGCAGTTTCTTGAAAAACAAAACTAACCATGTAACCATCATGTGACTTCAAAATTGCACATCTGGGCATTTATTCCAGGTAAATGAAAGCTTACAATAAAAGTTTCCTATAAAAACCTGTAAATGAACATGAATCCATAATAGCCAAAACCCAGAAATAACTCAAATGTGCTTTAATAAGTGACTGATTAAACATACTGAGGTATGACCATACAATAAAGTATTCCTTTGCAATAAAAGAACGCACAAGTGATATGCAAAAGCAACTGGATAAATCTCTAGAGAATAATGCTGAGTGGGAAAAAAAAACAATCGCAAACTGTTAGGTCCTGTATGAGCCTGTTCATATAATATGTTAGATATCAAAACTATAGAAATGGAGAACAGACATTGAGGAGGGGTGGGAGTAGAAGGAAAGTGGCTGTCAATATAAAAGGGCAAGTAGAGGAATCTTATTGTGGCAGAAATGTTCTGTATCTTAAGTGTCCATATTCTGATTGTGATACTGCACTATAATCTTACAAGATGTTACCATTGGGATAAACTGAACAAAGAATACATGAGACCTTGGTATTATTTTTTATAACTGCATGTTAATCTCAAAATAGAATCTTAAACTTAAAAACTTAAAAAAGTACTCTGCAGGGCTGGAGTGGTGGCTCGGCAGTTGCGGCGCTTGCCTGGCATGCACAGGTACACAGGTTCAAACCCCAGCACCCACATACACAACTAAATGTCAGAGTAACGAAAATCATGTGAAAAACTCAATAAAATTTGATTCTCTCTGTCTCTATCTCACTGTCCTACTCTCTTTTAAAAAATAAAAATAAAAGTACTCTGTGGGTCAAGAAATAGCTCTTATGTTACCTGGATATGAACCACAGGTGATGGATTACAAGTTTTGGGTAAAGGGTAAAAAAAGAAGGCAAAATCCTGAGAAACACTGATATTGAAGGTCCACAGTAGGAAGAGGATTCCAAAAGGTAACTGAGCAAGGACTTCTGCTTAATGTGTACAGTCAAGAAATAGCCAAAGAAAGAGTGGGCTCTTAGAAAATGAGATTTAAGTTTATTCTAGAAGAATAAAATGGATAATAACTTGCAGTCTGCAAAACTCAACAAATACCCAATTACCAATGGACACAGAATGTAACTGAACATGAAGGATTGAGTTTCTATTGTTGAGTTAGAATAAAATCAACCTAGCCAAACAAAGAAATTGTATTTATTTAGGGTTCATTAGGATTGCAATCTGGGAAAACACGGATTCCAGCAACCTTGAAAATGTGCTCCCAGGTACTACAAAATGGTGGCTATATGTAAAGTATTAAGTTAATCAAGAATTATAAATGGTACTGGCAGAAGTGAAGCTGTCCTGTAAGAGAGACGTTGGAAGACGTCTGTCTCTTGGTAGTTTGGGGGAAAGGGTTCATTGTATAGAAGGTCAATTGAGGTGAAAGATGTTTCAAAGTGTATGTGTTTCTGTAACCTAGTTCAAAAGTTTAGTAGTGGATGTTAGAGCTTCCTGCTGCATTTTAAATCCTGAGCTGGTGCTACTCCATTTTGATTTTTTTTTTTCCCTTGACATGAGTTTGGTCAATTCAGCAATAGCTAAGGAATCCAAAAATGTGTGAAGTTAGAGGAGACCAGAGGAGATCATAAGATTATAATCAAATGACAACCCCTTCGTCTAATATCAACAACAACACCAACATCACATTACTATTTGGGTCATTTTATTTTGGCCTCAAGAGACAAGAACATCCAAACCGAAATCTGAGTTAAAAATTCAAGCACCAAAATCGCTCTTTAAAAAACTACCCCTCATTTTTTGCCCTTCTATATGAGTATTTCATATATTTCTTTCTCTTGTCAGTCAAGTTCATCAAAATAATACAACACTTGCATTTGCCTCTTGCCTTCCCATTACCATCTTCAGTAAAAATAATCTGTGAGCTGTGTATGGTAGCCCACACCTATAGTCCCAATGACTCAGAAGGCTTAGGATGGAAGATCTCAGGTTCAAGGCCAGCTTGGGAAACTCAGAAAGATGCTGTCTCGATATTTTAAAAAATAAATAAATAAAGGCATGGCTGTAGCTCGGTGGTGGAAGTGCTTGCCTAGTATGTGTGAGGCCCTGGGTTCAATCCTTAGTACTGAAATTTTGTTTTAAATGAGCAAATCTTATTTTTATCTTTACTACTCCAATGAAATGACTGTCCCAAAAGTTACAGATCTCTTTGTTGCAAAAGACAAGAGTTATTTTTCAGTCAACACCTTCTTTAGATTTCTTATTTTTGTGGTATTGGCCCTTTTTGAGTATTTCCTTCTGTCTACTTTACATCTGTGATACCCCTTAACATTCTTTCCTAGCATTATTCCTACCTCAATTCCTATCTTGCATCTCTCGTGTCCTCTTTTCTTTTCACTCTTCAAACTTCAGTGCTTTCTACTTTCCTCATCTCTTCCTCATTTCCTGTTTTCTCCATGGAACTGTATTCAGATCCCTTATTCAATTGTGTCCACATCTACTTTGTGCCAAGATTGCTTTCCCATGTTCAGATCCACATACCCTGCTCCATCACAGGATGTGACTTTCCCTCATCAGTCTTTCATTTATTCATTCAAATATGTATTGAAACCTTTGAGTTGGACACTCTTTGGGAGGAAGGTAAATGCTCTAAATGAGGCAGAGAGAGCGCCTGCCCATCAGGAAGCTCACACTCAAGCTAATAAAAGCATTTATCTCATGCCATTTCTGCTTCTCACTTGGGTTCAGGAAATGTACTCTCCTTCTTCCCTGACACCTCATCATGCTGCTTCCTTGTTTCCTAGCTTGCTGGGCTTTCCCAAAGAGGACCGTTTTCACCAAGGCAGCTATCTTGTACCGTGGACTATCCCTTAAACCTCAGGATACCCAAGTGAATCACAGCTTGATGACCAAGACAAGGGGATGGTCCTTACCCAGATTCCACACCATTGACATCAAATACCTCCATCTCAAGTCTTGAGGTGTATGAGCATTTTAACTGAAGAGTAACAAAATAATTTCCATGAACAATTAAATTTTACCACATTTTACAATAGGTGTTCCCTTAGAATAATCAGTCTCTTGGTGCTCATCTCACAAGACCAAGGATTATCATTACTGTTTGGATTTTAAATTCTCCCAGAGATCCACATAATAAAGTCTTAGTCTCCACTGTGGAGCAATAGGCAGGTGGTAGAATCTTTGTGAGTGGGGCCTAATGAGAGGCCTTCAGGTCATTGTGGGTGTGTCCTTGAAGGGGATTGTGGGATTCCATTCCCCTACTCCCTCTCTTCTGCTTCCTGGCCATGAATTTGGCTCTGCCAGGTATTCCTGCCTTGTTATAGGCCCAAGGCAATAGGGCCAATTGATAATGAACTGAAACCTCTAAAACTGTGCCAAAATAAAACTCTTCCAAGTTGACTTATCTCAGGTGCTAAAGTGACAGAAAGCTGACTACCACAATCATATAGTATTTCCTCTTGGACCGTCCAAGTTTCTCCTTTCCTTTTATTTATTTATTTTTACTTTTTTGTTTTTTAAGTTTTTTTCTAAGCTCTCACTGATACCTGTCTTACTGGACTGATATCATTTGAATCTTCTAGTCAAGATGAGCGCTTCTATCTTGTTTAAAAAAAAAAAACTATCTGTTTTTGGCTCAATTCTAATACCTTTTCTTATCCTGACTTGCCTCTTCACAAACCTGGGAGGCTTAATTTTTTAACAGGGGGAGAAAAAGAGAATAAAGTTTATTTAGGTTTTCATGTGGTTTTCTTTGCTCTGACGCTTCGTTGTGCATGTGCTGTTGGGGTTCAAGCTTGTGTCCTTGTGCAAGCCAGGCAAGCACTGTAAACACTGAGCCACCATTGCAGCCTCCTGGGAGGCTTCTTAACTCTGGATTGAAATCTACAGGAAGTCCTTCATTATCTTTCCCCTAGTGATAGACATCAAGCTCTCTATATACGTTATTAATCAGAACCGCTTAGCCATGTCAGCACATCTGGCTTTTATCTTCTTGTAACCATCCTTTGGCTACCCTATAAGCCCACCTCCCATCTTTCTACACAAAATACTCTAGCAGGTCAATTTGTCCATTCCTTTCACCCTGAGTTGTCATACATGATATTTATTTTCTTTTCCATCTTTCTTTTTTTCTATAAGCATTTAATTGCTTAGAGCTGACTCTTTTATTACTCTGTCTTATATTGCTATGGATCCCCAAGGCCCACCTGGAGTTCCTTGCTTGCAGTGGTCACTGAAGAAAAAATAAAGCAATTTCTGTAATCCACATAAATATACAACAAAACATGAATTTTTAACCAAATATCTCATGGATAACTCTTTCCACAGTATATAGTGGAGAGGCCATGGCTTAAGAATGTAGAAAGATCTGCTCTGGAATCCTATCTGCCACATGCATGCTGAATGACTTGGCAACTTTAATAACTATATCTGTAGTAGTAATAATACTGAGAATTATAAGTCAGCTGTGATTGAAGGTCTACACCTTGTCTTGAACTTTGTATATTTGCAATCTGAATTTCACAAAAGTTCACAAGGAAGGCATCATTATCTAAAATTTATAAATAAGGAATGAGACTCAAAGAATTTGGCTGGAGGCTTCTCATGTTATGAAGACTATTTTCCCTAGAGTGAATGATGTAAGGAGAAAGAGACAGAAACAGAGACAGAAAAGAGCAAGAAAAAAGGATAGAGACAGAAGCCAAAGGGTCTTTTATAATCTAATCTCGGAGGTAACTTACTATCACTTCTTCAGCATCCAGTTGTAGGTGACATGGGTAACCCTGGGACCTTGTGTGATGACGGGGAAATTAAACAAGTGCATGAATATCAGGAATCAAGGGTCAGTGCAAGGTGCGCAGGAGGCTGGCTACCAAACCAAAAATCAATTTCAGTAGATGTTCTTGTTTGACATTTTATACTTAGAAGAATAAAATTTACACCCAACTTAAAAAATCAGAATCAGGGGCTGGAACGGTGGCTCAGTAGTTACAGCACTTACTTGGCAAGCATGGGGATGCGAGTTCAAACCCCAGCACCACATACACAATGAAGTGTCTGAGGAATGAAGGTCACATGAAAAACTAAATAAAGATTGCTCTCTCTTAAAAAAAAATCAGAATAAATAAGAATACAATAGAAGTGGCAGTCCTCTATATGTAGCCTCATCCTCCACTGTTAATAATACCACTTTCTTTCCAAAGACAAGATTTTTTTAACACCATTAGCATTTGTAAGTAGTTATTCTACAGTACTGTATTTGTAGGATTTTTTATTTTTTAAATTTGGACATTGTCTAAAGTCTAATGACTTAGATCATGGAATATGACAGCAATCCTACTTCTGTGGCCCAACACCACCTCCCCACCACACACACACACACACACACACACACACACACCAGACTCTCACAAACTTCAGCTACCTAATCTTTCCAATAGGCCATGAAACCTTCTTAACTGATGTGGAGTTAGCTGGTTAATGGAGAAGTCAGCTACAGATGGTAATTATTCAAACTGATGTATACCCTTAATATTTGATTTTAATGTAAAATATGTTATTAAATATTCATTTATCAAGCTCTTGATAAAGGGTTAAGGCCTTTTCTTTGAAAGTGGATCTGCTTATTAGAGTTCACCATCATGTTGCTTGTGGGAATCGCATTTATCAATGCATCTTCTATGATTTATAGTTTGGAACTCTCTAAAGAAAAACAAGAACTTAAAGAGCCCTGCAAAATTGGATGAATGTAGAACCTTTCTGTATTTGGTATTTTTTCTTCACTCTCTTTACAATTCTCTCTCCTAGGGCTACTGTAGCTGCAAATGTTTTTTGTGAGTTTCCTTTAACTTTTACATAATCAGTTCACTTATTTTCTAGGTTGGTTTTGGTTTGTGCTTTCCTCATGTTTCATTTTCTTAGGTCATATGGTCACAAGTACAACTGGCATAAAAAATTGAAAACAAACACATCTGAACCTTACTAAGCATACAACTCCCTGAGTGACAGCAAACATGCTCAGTATTGACCAGAATGACCACTTAGCTAAACATTTTCCACCTATGTGTCCAGCATAAGATATATCAGTTGTAAGCATCACAGTGACTAAGGAGACAAAGAATTTAGAAAGAGCAGTCATGAATTTCAAAAAAATCTTGGAACTATTTCGTTTTGAAGCAGACAGTACTTCCCACTACATAAAAGCCTACTGAATAATTATTTCTACATCACCATCAACATGGTTAAAATAATCTTCAGGAATGTCTATTTAAGGATCTAAAAGATGGAGACACTGTGTAGAGTTCCATCAATGCACACCCTATCCAACTGCACATCACCTTGTAGGGGTGTAACTTAGGAACTGACCCCATCTCCAGAAGTTGATTCTATTTGTCTAAGTCAAATATGACCTTCTGCCCTTATGATTGGCCAACTAAAGCCAAAAATTTACCAGGAAGGATTTACCAGTAATTTCTGGGTAATTTCTTCTTTGCTTTTGAAAGAAAACTCTGGGAAATAATCTGTGGGTGGATGTAAGTGAACATGAATAATGCCCAAATTTTTGCTAAGGGCCTAGTTATCATCATGAGTCTAATGGTAAAGTCAAAACACTGATGAGTGGAAAGAGATAAAACTGGTGCCATGAATTCACTGAGCCTGAAATTTTGGTCTTCAAGTAAACGGATGGCAATGGAAGAAATCATGCTGAGTGAAATTAGCCAAACCCAGAGTCAAGGGTCAAATGTTTTCCATCATTTATGGAGGCTGGAGCTAAACCCAGGGTCGGGTTCAAAGGCAGTCAAACGCCTGGATTTGACCCATGAAGGGCATAGAAACACATAATCTATGGGAAACACAGACCTATGCGAGGAAAGACGTAGGAGTGGGGGATGAGAGAGGAAGGGAACATAGGGAAGAATTTAGGGAGATAATCAATAATGTAACATACTCTTTTTACCCCTCCCCATGAAGTCAAACGATACTTATGCAATCATTTAATTCAGGAAAATTCACAATCGTGTATTTTTTAAATATATATATACACATGGACATTTTTGCCTGTTATAGGGGCAAAATATAAAAGAATCAAGAGACTGGAGTGTGAGCAAAGTGGGGGTAACTATGGTTTAGGATAAAAAGAATATCATATTGTTATTTTATACACATTTATGATTGTACAACAATTCGACTCCTTAATAAAAAAATTTTTGTTCTCAATTACATGAATAATACATCTTTTTATTATTTATACCTGTTTGTTCATATTTCTATTTATGATAACTAAACATACATTAACTTATTTTTAGAATTTAAAAGGCCCTTCTTCAATCATGAAAAAAAAAATTGTTCACATAAGACCCTTTGATTACTATCAATCCAAAGGAATTAGGCACCACTTTAATTTGTATATTGCACTATAGAATTTGCTACCCCAAGAAGTGGACTAAGCTGAAATGGATTGTTAAAGCAAGATTATTAAAGAAAGCCGCCATCTATGACTGACAGCAGAAAGAGCAAACAGCCTATGTATCTGTCCAAGGATTCCTATGGGGTCACTGGAAGAACTCAAGTCCTGGGAGTCACAGGTCCAGAATATGACTGCAGGGAGGTACTTCTGATAATCCTTGGAGGGTAATGACATAAAACTATAAATGCCTCTAATGGGTTGACGGTGAACTCACCATGTCAAACACTGAACTCTGCTATTAAGATGTCTTTTCGCTTGAACTTTTCTAAATGGCCCTATCAGGTAGATGCTATTTTTATCCTAAATTTAAAGAAGACAGAGGGAAAAAAAAGTTTATTGAATTTAAATAATTTGCCCAATGCCACAAAGCTACTAAGTTGCAAGCCTAAAATTTGCATTACCTAACCTGGAAGCTACCCTATTCGCCATTATGTTACACATTTTATTTTATTTATTTATGGTTTAATTCACTGGCTAAGACAAAAAGGAGAGAAAAATTTGGAAGTCAAACATTACAGAACATGCCTAACTATAACGATTAGAAACATCTTCCAACACTTTGCTTACTGACAGTTAACTCAGCTTCACTTGTTCTAATAGCGTGTACCCTCTCCATGTGTCAAAGGGGCTCTCTGACTTCTCAAATAGAGAAGTTTCCTGCTGCATGACTCTAGAAGATGACGCATCTGCCCAAAAAACGCATTCCAACAACTTTACATTAGAACGTTACAGTAAATGTGGAGTACATAAATCCAAAGAGACTTTGAGATCGGTTCTGCTTGAAAACTTTATGGAAAAAATAGCTTTTGTTATTTAAAAATGTCCCGTCAGAAATACAGCTTGACCAAGATTGTAGTGCATGATCACTATCATTACTTAATAACTATATTTAACAGATATGCTCCTTTATCATGAGTTCAGCTTTTAGTGGTAAAATGAGTGACTGGTGTACAACATTATATTATTGGTTTCAATAAAATGAAGATTGGAAACGAATTAATAGCCTGGGAGATTGTGGCTATGATTCTTATATCCCTAAAGCAGTTTGATATGTTCTCACCCAGGGACAACAGTAAACTAGATGCCATTAGCTCTACCCTACAGAAGAATAAAGCAAGAACCAAAATATCGAATTCAACAAAATATCCAGTTCAAGGTCACATCACAAGTAAAAGGACAGACTTGATCAAATACGTTCAGCATTTCCTCTCAAACTCTGTTCTATTGTTTGTTTGGTTGGTTGGATTTTTTGCATATCTACAATTTCCGGTAAGGTTGATGCTGTGCAATGGCTATGCATGTGAAATCAAGTTCATATTTTTCATAGATGAGATTATAATATATTAAACTTGCTTCAGAGTAGATATAAAGAGAAAGCAAAGAGGTGAGAATATATCACTCAACTTTATATGTACAGTTTTAAAAAACCATGCCCAATTCTAGTTAGGTCATGGTTAATAATCATTTGGCAAATGTATCCATTTCTGCAGTCATTACACCATGTACTCATACTTTCTACCTTCTGTAGCTTAAGTTTTGAATGTCCACCAACAGCCCAAGTGTTAAAGGCTCAGTATTCAAGTCGGTGCTATTGGGAGGTGCCATGAATTTTTAGGAGGTGGGACTTTACAGGAAGTCCTTAGGTTATTGGGGGGCATTCCCCCAAAGAGAATTGTGGTAAACCTGACTTTTCTTCTTTTTTGCTTCCCAACCGATGAGGTGACTAGCCTTGCTCCACCAAGTGCTTGCACCATGATATGTTGCCTTCTCTGAGGTGCAAAATAATGCTACCAATCAATCATGGACAGAAACCTTCAAAACCATGAACAACAATAAGCCTCTTCTCTTCATAAATTAGTTATATTATATAAGGTATTCTGTTAAAGTGATGGAAAACTGACTGTCAGCTTTGTGTGACTAACAAAATACCTGGGATAATCAATTTAAAAAGAGGAAAAGTTGGGCTGGAGTGGTGACTCAGCAGTTACTGCGCTTGCCCGGCATGCGCAAGTACATGGGTTCAATCCCAAGCACCTACGTACACAGCTAAATGTCAGAGCAGCGAAGGCCATGTGAAAAACTAAACAAAAATTGATTCCCTCTCCCTCTCTCTCTCTCACTGTCCTTCTGTCTTTAAAAAAAAAAGAAAGAAGAAAAGTTTGTTTCTGCTCATAGTTTCAGAGTGTTTGTCTGTGGTCAGTTGGGCCCATTGCTTTTGAGTCTGTGGCAAGGTAGCACATGTGATCTGCTCACCTCATGGTGGCTTGGAAGTGAAAAGGACAAAGGAAAGCACTGGGTCCCAATATCCCATCAAAAGCACACCACAGTGACTTAAGCTCCTCCTACTAGGCCCCACTTCTTAAAGGTTCTCCTACCTCCCAATAGTGCCGCAGATTGGCAACCAAGTTTCAACATATGTGTCTTTGGGGGACACCTATCTAAACCGCAGCACTGACTAACAAGCTACTCATGAATCTAGAAAAGTCCATCGAAGAAGACGAATACTCTGACACTCACAGGAGTAACTTTGGGCCAGTTTGAACTAATAGACCATGTACTTCATCCCAGAGATGAATACAAGGTCATTGAAATGGTAGTAGGTTGTATTCTAATTCTTCTAACTGGTCTAATTCCACCTTCTTACAAAAACTAAACAAAACAAAAGTAAATCTCTTTGTCGCTGAACACTTCCTCTGTACTGACCTGTTGAATAATTATAAAAGTAGGAAGTGCCAAGTCACTGCTCCAGAACCTTCACAGAATGTGTATTGCCCTATTCCTAACCTATTATCTCTAAATCCCAAAGGAAAAATAAGAAAATGAATTTTAATAAGTTTCCTGGTGATTATGCAAATAAAGTTGGAGAATTTCTGGTTTAGGGATTGAAGCTCCACTGGAAACTTTTCTGCCTAACTATTTAACTCTTAATATTCTTCTCTGTAGACTTTCAGAAAAAAACCAAAATACTCAACATAAATATCAAGAATGATAGAAAATAAAACATAGACGCAAAAACATACACTCTCTTGATGAACAGTGAAAAATAGGAGAATGCTAATGATAAGCCAAATAAAACACAGATCCAGAAACAGAGAAATGCATGCAAAAAATAACCATAATGGCCAACGATTGGGTAGGGGGACAGGTATATAAACACTTGTCTCACTATGTATAACCATACAGCTCTCTTACAAAATGTTCTAAAGATTTCTGTCTCATCATAACCTAGAATGAGAACGTTTTTTTGTGTTTCCAAACCTCATCTCTTCACTTCAACCTCTTCTTTAAAAGCAAAATGGGTAATTCTGAAGCAATTCTCTAGTCAGCTTACTTGTGTGGTTTTGACAATTGGTTTTTCCACAACATGTAATTAAGTCAAATATTTTACTGTTAGTGCCATTATAACAAAAACCAACTACTGGAACATCAAAAACAGATTAACAGTCTGTTTAAGAAATATCAGATGATATGCCAGGTACTTGTGTTATGAAGAGAAATATATTTACTTTGACCAAAAGATCTGTGTCTTTGCCATGCCTGGTTACCTGGGATTTTAGCATCTTAAGGCTGAAATGTATTTAAGAGATTCTCATGCCACCCTTTTATAGATGTGGACATTGAAACCCAAAGATGTCAATGTGACTGAATATGACAGTTATTTAGTGACTGATGCAGTATAAAGCTTGAATTTCCCGGTTCTTGGTCCAGCATTCTTTCCTCCTCACCACGGTCACTACTTTCTGCAGGTCACCAGCTGAGGATCTAGCTGGTTCTAGAAATTATAAATATGCAAAACATATGCAGAAGTACATGCAGGCAGCTGTGTGGCATCAGTAGAATATTGGGGGAATGGCAACCATGCTCTGGAAGAGAGCCAGTGGAGGACTGGAGCAGGACTTCCCTGGGTTTGAACCCCAACTCTGTTGTATCCCAGGTGTTTGTCCTCAGGTGAATTATTTAACAATTCTCTATCACAGTTTCCTCATCTGTGAAGTGGAGGCCGAGATTCATCTTTGAAAAAGTGCTGGTAGAATTCTTCCAACACTTAAAGTGTTCAGAACAACACCCAGCACATAGCACCTTTACAGAGGCTTGTTAAAGAAATATTTGGTGTATCCATACATAGCACAGGTAGTTTCTCTCAGCTTCTCTTGTCCAGGGGAAAACTGTTTCGAAGTCTGCCCTTTAGTTTGCCCACGTCCTTCTTTTTAGTAATATGTAGATATTGTTTCCTGGGCCTTACTTCTTCCACAAAATCTAACTCAAATTGTCAAGTTACTCTTAGTAAGACAAATATTTTTGTGATTTGTTTCAACTGGATTCAACCAACATTCTTGAGGATCTACCAGACTTTTCTCTCACTGTAGGCAATTCTAATGTAACTTTAGTTCTCTCCACCTTTGCAAATCTGTAAAAATGAAGTTATACAAAATAAGATTGACCAAATTTCATTAGCTTGCAACTCATCTTCTCAAAGACAGATCTGTTCTCCACATCCTAATCCTAATTTCACCCAGTTGTGTCTGGGAAGCCTCAAATGCCTTGTGTGTCCTACTCTCTTGGGGACTCATCGCACTGCCACTACTTTCAGGGGCCACTTTCTGAATGTCAAAATCTGGTGAAGGTCCCTTTTCCCATGGCTCTCAAAGTTGTTAGCTCATTTTCCACTCAATATCCATGGTGGTGATTTTGATGTAAAATCAGGGAAAATGTCCCTCTTTCTCATTTATGCTACAATTTTTACCTGGGAACCTGGGAATGCTGACTTTACCCAGAATCCTTGATGGAAGAGAAACCTTCCATTTCCACCTGCAGCCTTTTCTTTCCACTGAACTAGGACTGAGTCCTTGAAGCTTACTGGTGGGGCTTGTAGCTCCCCACCCCACCCCTAGTTTACTCCAACCCCTACTCATCCTTCAGGAACACAAAAAGAACCTCACACAATTCAATCTACTGACTTCTTATTACTCCCTAACAAACGTAAGTCACAGATGAGGATCAACTGTTTTTTTCCTTACTACCCCTGAATATCATCTAATTGCCTTTCAGTTTTGATCATCTGAATGCTGGTTATTTCAATGATTTATTTTCCATACCATTTACTTCCTGTACTCAATCCATGTACTACTACCAGTTCTGGGCTATTTTCAAATTCAAGCTTCCAAATGATAGATGGCTTTGGTCAGGATCATAGTTATATCCTTGTGCAATACAAAATGGGCTAAGATTATATTTCCTGTTTTGTGAATTGTTTAAAGCCCAAAGATAGTGTTCATTCCTCACTCTCCCTGATCCTACTATAATGCCTGGTAACAGGAGTGAGCTAGGGTCATTGGGTTCCGGGTAAAAACTAGTTATCTTATGAAAAGGAAGGCAAGCTTATCTTGTTTCTCTGTACCTGTTGACACTTGGCTTGATAGGTACATTGGTCAGGCCATCTAACATTTGCTTTACATTCTTTGTTAAAGAAACCACAGAATCATGCTATCCACTAGGCAGGCAATATTGAGCTCAGAGATCACTACCCAGACCTCTACCCAGACCATGTTCATATAGTAGCTAGTAGCTAGTGGAATAATTTGATGTATCCAAGCAGCTTTTTTAAATGTAATTTATATCTTATCTATAGTTCAAAAGTAAGGAGCTTTATATGCGTATTCCACATTATTAACCTGAGAGCATTAACAATGATGTCATGGCAGTAAGTGTTAGTCCATGATCCGATTGAGACTTGCTTAAATTCATCATTTCAAATATTAGAGATAGTTGGTTTCAGAATTGTGAAGCCTGTGATATTTGGCATAATAATAGCTACTACAGGTATGTTATTGCAATAAACCAAGCCATTTGATCCAGTTGGCAATTTGATCATATTTGGGTTATGATTACTCAAATGGAAAATTAGTTTTAGAATCACAACATTGCTCAAAGTCTTTCAGGGATAAATAAGATGGCCATGAAACGCAAACGTTTGTTGTTGAGCTCAATGGTGAGAAACCTCTCTGGTTCCATTTAGAAGGGTTTGATGATCATCTTCAAAGTGCTTGGAAGCCCCAGCACAATAAACACTTTGAAGCATAATGTTTTGTCATCCTCCTGCCTTAGGCCTGTCTGTTTCTGGCATAGATTAGCAATGTTTGTCTTTTTTTTTTCTTTCTTTCTTTCTTTCTTTTTTGTTTCTTTCTCTCACAATGGGACAGTTTCCCCTTAATGACTACTTCTATCCCATGTGAGTACCAAAGCTTTTCAAATGGCTTAGGCTTCGGTACTGCACTGTGCTGAAACAACTTCATTAATAAAAGGCAGATTCCTAGGAATCTTTTGTTGCCACATTATAGTATGTGTGTTAAGACATTGTGTCTCCCACATCACAGTGATGCAGGCAAGACTACCACCATGACTGCAAGAATTACAGCAGAGAATTAACTCTGGCCCTGGGTGACTTTCTCAATATTCTTTTCGATGGTGATTGGACCTTGCTTCAGCACTGCCTTCTTCCCAAGCAGAAATCAGCTAAAATGAAAACAAAAACCAACCAAAGGTTCCTCATCATTTTTACTCAATAAATTGGCCTAATATTTCCCCAAACTACTTCTAAATCTCAACTGACAAGTATTCTGCAAGAAAAAAAATGTTTCCCTGATGTCTGTTGGGTGAATTTGGAGTCATGGTGGAAACTCCTAGAACACAGGCTCTTGAACTTGAATGGCATCAAGCTGGGCAGTTGTGTGCTTCCAAAGTCTTGAAACCACTTCATGGTTCTTTGTGTATGGACAAAAAATTTGCCTTTCCTATTCTTCTTACTGTAGGCACTAATTACAAGACAATTAAAGAAAGCCCCAGAAAGCCTAATAGAGAATTTCTAATGAATTCTGTTTTTGTTTTTTTTTTCTGGGCCAAAAAGAAGACTCAAAATTGGATTGGTGCAGAAACATCAGAATTCTTTTAAAGGGGCAAAAGAGGAATTATTTGATGCAAAAAGCGATCATTATACTTCTCTATTCCCTTTTGTCAATCTCTTCCTCAGAAATCTCAGGTATTACAGGATTAAGCCTATATATGACATGGATTAGGTGTGAAAATGTGACACATTCTCACTCCATTTCTTATGTGTTTATGTGTGAGCATGTGTGTACAAATATATATGCATATTAAAATACCTTCTTGGGGCTGGAGAGGTGGCTCAGCAGTTACCATGCTTGCTTGGCATGCACAAGTACATGGGTTCAAACCCCAGCACCCACATATACAACTAAGTGTAACAGCAGTGAAAGCCATGTGAAAAACTCAATAAAAATTGATTCTCTCTGTCTGGCTCTCTCTCTCTCACTATCCTTCTCTCTTAAAAAAATACTTTTTTGTTTTCTTTCAGTTCTTTCTGTTCAGATTGACATCTATATAAATTTCATAATGATGTTACTCATTTATAATTCAGTGGGGTTTTTACCTTATTCCTAATAAGGAATTAGATGTGGCAGTAAATAGAGGCTAATGCACATGGTCACACATGTGCATGCACACAAATAGCATTGGACTTATAGAGTACTTTAGATCAAAGGTTTCCTCTAGCAAAATACATGAATAGAAAACTAGTATAAATTTTAAAATGCACAGCAAAACTGCAACAATTCTCATTTTCTAATTTTAAAAAATTGGAACTGTCCTACTAATATATAAAAGGGTTTGGGATGAATTAATATGAATTTGGAATTTCACATGAAGATAAGTGAAAGTGAACTGTGAGATAAGGGCATGGTGAATATCAAGTGCATGTTTTAAAAAGCTGTGTCTTCTATATTCAATTCAATTCTTTAATATATGAGAAAATTAACACAAAATTGAAATTAGGGAAAAGCAAAAAAGAAAATCAACTTAAGATGTGAATATAATCCTGGGATGGGATCCTAGCTACAACTAATGTTACTTAACTGTGCCTGAGATTCTTTTGTAAAAGCTGGGGTCACACTTACTGTGCAGGGCATTTAAAACAATGATATACAAATATCAAATGAAGTAATGCACAGGAACATTCTTGGTACTTGTAGATATTTATGAAAGCTACTTTCTCCATATAACCTTGGGGACGAACATAGATACTAGGCAAAAACTAAAGAAGAAAAAGTTGAATTAATTCTTCACTTTACTTTTGACTCCCAGTTGGTTCTATCTGTCCTGGTACTAGGACTAAGTATGTTTCTTTTGCATTTATTTAACTCTTTATCTCTGGTTGCTCCCTCTTGTTGTGGTTTTCTAGCCGGAAAGGAAAAGGAGGAAGAAAGATGAGAAGGAAGAAGGAAGGAAGGAGGAGGGGGAAGGAAAGAATATCTCTTTATTTCCTATAAGTGGGTGCCATCAACTACTTTGTAGTTGGAAAAATAGGAAATGAACAAAATAAATAAAATATAAATATAGCTGAACTAAGCATCTACAATCTGCTCCCAGCTTAATGGCAGCTTGGGTCCTCTCCCTACTTGAGCTCTGTCCCTGTGCAGTTCATACTCTGCCCCATGTTCAGTTTGTTTCTCATCCTCTTCTGGATAATCACAGTAGAAACAAAATTATCACCAAGCAAAGGTTGTGGCAATATGTGTGCAAAGTTAATTTTGAAAAATTCAATAAGACATAAAATAAAAATAAAAATAAAAAATAAATCCCAAACAGGTCTTTTTATTTAACATAAGGCCAAAGAAGCTATCAGGCGTTGCTGAATACTGTCCACTAACTGTACAAAATATTGACTGCATGCCTCGCAAACACCAAAATATCCGCTGGAATGCCATAGAAATAAATAACTTCTGCTATAAACACATGAAAACATATCAAACTGTTATCTCTTTAAACATATTGTAAATAAAAAAATTACCAGTACTTCTACACAATAAATATTAAGAAACCATTGACATAGTTGAAATGCACTCATATAAATTAACAACTTTAATTACATTAGCCAAACAGACATTGGTTAAAGAACTGCATGTAGTATGCCAACAAAAAGACCCACAAAATAAAAATAAAAACAAACAAACAAACAACATCAACCACAGAACATAAAAAGTTTTAAAACAAAACAGGCTTCAGATTATCTTGGCTTTCATAATTATATTTTTCTTTTGAAGAAAAATATCAACCCATTGTCAATGCACTGTTTTTTCAAAGCATTTAAATAGAGGGTAAAACCCATTGAAAAATAATACAGAAGAAATGATTCACTTTATGCATAAAAAATAAATAATAATATAGCTGAGACATGTGGTTTGCTTCTGCTCTTGAAGATGTGAACAGCTTCTAAGCATTCATTTTCTCTGACCCATACAATAGCTTCTCAGTAATACAGGGTTTAATTTAAACACATACAATGTCCACCCCCAAACCTTCTGCCCACATCTACAAGTTTCATTTATGTAGGTTTTCAGGGTGACTAAGTTTTCTCTACATTGAAAAGGGAAGTTGCCAAAAGGCCCACAGGAAACCATATTTTCAAGTGAACATGATAATTTGAATCTATGTTTAATACAACTGAGGCATATTTTCTCTGTTTTTAGAGTCACCTCCTGAAGTCCAATCCCACAAGAGCAGAAAAAGTTTTACTTGCTCTACCTTTGAGGAGAATGCAAGGACTCGCCTTGAAAAATGGAGTGTGGAATCAATCTTAAACACACATGAAATTGGCCAGTCTTCCACGACAAGAAAATCCCAACTCAGTGTGCTGGAATTCACTTTACTTTTTTGGAAAAAAAAAACGAAAAGAAAATATCAATTCAGACTACAAAATATTTTTAAAGAGATATATGGAGGACCAGTGCTTTACAGGGATACTAGAATTAATGGAATTAGTGTGGGCAAATATTTAAGAGCCTAGACATCATTTCTAGGGAAGGAGTTGAAAGGTAGTGGGTTAGAGAGAGCCACCCTCCTATCAGGTAAAGCATTCCGTGAAGAACAAGATGACAGATTAAAAAGCTACTTATTTTGGCCTCTCTGGCTGTGAAAAAGTAGTTGTTCATGGGGCTTTGTGTCTTCTGAGATTATTAAAGATAATAAAATAATATCTTCTGACATTATTAAAGATAGTAGCAATTCATAATTCTATCATAAGGCCATACAAATTTAATGAAACAGGGTTAAGGTTTGTGGGTGTGTGACAACCCAGTCATTTAATATTTAATCAAAACATTATCATGTGGAATTTCATTTCACTCAGCTTTTAATAGCTATGGACACTAATCAAACCCCTCTTACCACTAGGAGTGAAAGAGCTTAACGAAATAGCAGATGCATTTGAGATGAACGGGAACCCCACATCACTGACTTCGCAGTTCTTGTTCTTTTCTGTGGCCTTGGCCATCTTCTTACCACTTGGTGAAGTAGGACTTGCTTCCTCACACTATGACCACAGGTTCCAGTATTAGTTCCAGTACCAAAGAAGCAGCAGTTTGAAGCCCTCAGAGTTTTCCATGAAAACTAGTGAAGCTGAAACCCATCTACTCCTCTCCCTAACTCTCCTCACCATACCCATCTTGCCCACATGCATAATATCCAAGAGCATGGTTAAGTATATTTGCCCACTACTGAGGCTAATTTGCCTACGTGTACCCTAATGTTATTGTATACTGGCTTAAAATAATTTTTAAGAGGAGCTAAACCACCTTTTGTAATATTTGGTTTCTCACTGATATATCGTTTTCCCAAAATTATTTTTTTAAATCTACAAATCATCATGAGGCAAAAAGCTTCAACATTTTACAAAATACTGATGAGTGTAATTTTTCTCAACTAGAAATTTTTAAAAACTTTTGCAAACTGCAAACAAGTCAGTAAAAATAAGGTTCTGTATTTCCAACAACACAGGAATGAATAACTTATTAGCTGTTCTAGGCATGCAACATACTGAATAAATTAGAAACTTAGCTTTAAGCACATAACTTTGATATTTATAAGACTAAGTTTTTTCCCTTTTTTCTGCATCTGAATTGATACATACAAACTTACACATTAAGAGTTTTGAGTATAAATTAAAATATTAGAGATTAGTACTACAGCCCTCATCCCTGCCTTTCAACTCTTCTCTTTTTTAACTACCATTCTCCTAAACACTTTCCTCCAAATTATTTATCTTTTAAGTAGTAACATTATTTAACCAGCTGAGATCAAGTACGATCTCTCATAATCCAGCCTAAGCCATAAAAAAATGCAATTAACTCTTTTATTCTGACCTACAGATTTTTTTTCCAAAAAAGTTTCTGATTTAAGATTGATTCCAATAGACAATAAATATAAGTTGAAAAAATTAACCTACAGTTTTGATTAATAGCCTGTTTTCCCCACAGGGGATAACTGTATGGGGTGGGGACAAGAAAGAGGAGGGAGTTTGATCCCTGTACATTTAAAGAGGGCCTTGCTGAATATTCACTGGAATTTCCAGGCTTTTTCCCAACCAAATTTTTGAAATGTGCCCACCTAGTTCAGAGTAAAAGCAAAAACTATAGCCTATCCTTCTTAAAAATACTGTGTTTTGCACACAAACATTCATTGCTTTAAGAACATTAAAAAATGACAGCCTGAAGTGCTTAAAATGTGTATGGACATGGTACAATACATGTATATATACATACAGATATGCGTATGCACAAGCAATGTATATATACACATACAAGCATGTAATCTCATGAATTTGATTGAACTTGATATCCAACAGTGTACAACTACTGCACATCCAGTATGAAATGTCCTGCTTCATGGATGTCAAAGGAGTCAAAAACCAAACTTCTCAGGGCTTTTAAGCCTGAACACAATCCCCCTCCCCTACTCAACCTTGAATCTCAACCCCTGACTCATTGATGGTGAATGATACCAACCACAGACAGACTGTTTAAAGGCTCACACAAATGTCTTTGGTGTATGTGTCTATTTTTTAAGGTACAAAATAATAATAATAATTATAATTATAATAATAAAAATAGCTATTTTGTGTGCTGTAGCAGTTCTTTTATAGCTCACATTAAGTGCAGCTCTTAAACCCCACCCCCACCCCCACCCAAAGAAAATACTTGTTAAATAAGGATTAGACAGGTCAAACACCATTGTAGTGCAAATAGTAAACGATAAAAAAAAAACAACATTTACAAAATATAGAAATGTTTGGATCCAACAGATGGACAAACATATTCCTTTCAAGTATCTCTCCTTGAAGAAAATAAAAATTAATCAGGTTACTTCCAATACAAAAAAAGTCTCTCTTTTTGTTCTATCTCAGGTAAACAGTTTCAAACCTATTAGGTTGCATAGTTCTAAGATCATAAGCACCTTAACGAAATATAACTTGGTATTCTTTTTTCCTTGATCTTTCATTCTTCCCATTCTTGTTCTCAATTTTTTTTTATGTTGGCTTTTTTGTTGTTGTTGTTGTTTGTTTTATGTTGTCTTGTTGCAAAAGTGGTGCAGAAAAAGAAAGTGTGACCACCTGCACACGCCTGTTCTTTCACCGGTATATGTGTGTATGTGGTGTGTGGAAACGCCTGTGTGGACGTGTCTGGTGACACACGCGGGCACAGTGTCATGCAGACACGCGTGTGACCTGGGTAGCTGGGTGGGACTGGCCCTTCCAAACTCATGGCTTTCTAGACATTATTTGGGTTGTGCTAGTCCACGGTTATGCAGACTAGACAAGGTGACTTGGAGGCTAACAGGGGAACCGCAAGGGGGGAGAAGACAATACCCCGTTTAAGTAACTGAGGTCCTCAGTTTGATTTCAGAAGAAATGAAGGGTACACCCTTCTCCCATTCCCTCCAAATTCCTGTCTCCTTCACTGCTTCATCTCTGAGCCCTGGCTAAGGATTTTTCCCCCATATCCTCCTTCATCTATTTCATCAGGTTTTGTTTACTTTTCGTCTTTTTGTTTTGTTTTGTTTTGTGTTTTTTTGTTTTTTTGTTTGTTTTTTAAATTTCTATTTTTTTTCTGGTTGTTAAACTCAGAAACCTTAAAAGATTTTTTTTCTTCATTTTGCCACTGTCTTCTCTGGACAACTCTAGTTCCCTTCCCCCCAGGCTGGGTGACTCTAGGAACACCCACACTCCTCCACGATCATGTTCTGAATGTCCTTTTTGATGATGTTTTGCCCATCATCATAGTACAGCATGGACATAGGTCTCAGCTTGGTGGGCACACAGCAGGATTTGAGGTTGGCAAAGGGGCTGTGACCCCGCATGCGGTAGTGGTTGATGACTGTGGAGTGAAAGGAGAGCGAAGACCCCGACGTGCCTGCTATGTGGCTCGGGCACTCACCCTCGCAGTAGTTGGCATGATAGCCAGAGGGAGCGATGATCCAGTCATTCCAGCCAATGTCCTTGAAGCTGACAAAGAATTGTTTCTTACAGCAGATGTTGACTTTGCCATCACACTCCAAGCCCCGCCGTCGCCTGCGGTGAGGGTGATCTTCTGACTGCCGAGCCTGCAGCATGAGGAAAGGTCTGTGTGACTGCTCCTTCTCCTCATCTGCTGCTCCTTCACCTCCATCCTTCCTTTTCCCATCTGCATCCTCTTCTTTCTTCTTCTTCTTGCCCAAGAGCACCAGGCTGGCACCACTCTCCTGGCACTGCTCACAGGCAATCCGCACATCCAGGGAACTCTTGCCCTGGTCCAGCAACCGCTGGATGCTGCTGGAGACGGGAAAGATGTGCCAGGTGCTCTTCCGAGCATCCACCACCTTCTCTGATAACAACAGTTCACTCCTCTCCCCCTTTAATCCTACTTCCTCCGCTTCATCCCCTGTGTCCAAGCTGCCCTGTGGGTGCTTCTGCTGCTGAAAGAGGCGGATGGTGACTTTGGTCCTGGTCCTGTTGGCTTTCGGGACTTTCAGGAAAAGCCAGACTTCCGCACGCTCCACCACCGACAGGTCACTGCCTTCCTTGGAAATCTCAAAGTGCAGCGTCTTCCTGGCTGTGCCTGAGGACAAAATGCAGCACAAGATAGAACAGGAAAACCTGTTAATTTCAGCATTTCCATCTACTCACTACTTCCAGGCAAGCAAGAGTCTTTGTTGTAGACCATCTATAACAGGGGCCAGCAAATGACAGCCCGAATGTTTCAGAATGGCCCTCAGATAAGATTGTTTTATTCTTAAAAGGTCAAAGAAAAATAATATTTTGTAACATGTGAAATTCAAACTTCAGTGCCCATAAATAAATTCTGATTGCGACACATTCACGCTCATTGCTTTCTAAGTTGCCTGTGGCCACGTTTGAACTATAACAGAGAAGTTAGTGGCTATGAGACTCTGGACTAAAAAGCCTAAAGTATTTACCCTCCGATCTCTTACAGAAAGAAGAGGGCCTGGGGGCCTGAGTCTATTGACTCACTACTTAATCTCAGTTTCATCTTGTATAAAACAGTAATGACATAATGACATTTGACCTATTATCTCACAAGCCTGGAAGGATCAAGTGGGAGAACATAAATGAAAACACCCTGTGTGCTCTAGCAAGCTACGGAAATATTCTCACACAAAAAAAGCAAACACCCTCTCCCCACCATACAGCCTGGGTCAGCGTGGGCAGCACACTCTGAGCTGGCTTCCTCTTCCTTGTCACCACCCTGCCTCTCCATCACCTCTGTCCTGGACTGCTCACTGCAAGCAGGCTTTTCTTTAAAGTGGCCTCGGCAGCACCAAGCCAGGGCTCTTTCCAATCCTTTCTCCATTAAGTTATTAAAGGATTCTTCCCCAAAGATGGATCTGATCATGCCTCTCCTTCTTTCAAGTTCTTTCCTGACTTCCTATAGCTCTCAGCATCCAAAACAAGCTGCCCAGGACTTTGAAGGATGTGTCTGTCTTGAACCCCAGTACCCTTTCTCGGTGGTCCAGCTTCAAGGGGTAAAGAATTCCATGCTCTTGCTCACTGGCTGTCCCTGCTGCCTGGATACTCCTGCCCCACCCCCAGCACACCACTCTGAGTGGCTGACCTTAATAATATTTGAGATTGGAGGACACTCCCTTCTAAAGCCTTCCTTCTCATCTACTCAGCAACCACCCTCCTCCTCCTCCTCCTCCTCCTGCCAGCTGAGGATGCCTATGAGTTTTGAGGTCTTTTTTATCTCATTCACTGACATAATCTAGTGTTTAGAATGGAGTAGGCGTTGCTTGATTACTACTTAACAAATGGAGGTGTTCTTAGTAAACAGTTAAATTAAGAGAGTCACTCTACCCTTGAATTCCTCATTTTTACCTCTGTCCCTTCAGAATGCACTAAATGAACACCAAAAACATATTTCACATAGCAACTGCTGCTAATATGGGAAATCCTCGCATTGTCAGAGCAGCGGATTCAGTAACCGTTCAGTTTTAGCCTAACTCTAAAATTAGAAAGTCATTCATCTCCTTTTTTTTTTTTCATTTGCACCTGTATGTTTATTATGCAGCACCATGTACTCTAAGAAGCAGGTATCCCGCCTAGGGTCCTTGGATTAATCAAATATTTTCCCTTACTTCCCTGTTCACTGCTTGGTTGTATATAGAAACAGGTCCTCTTTACCCAACCATGTGCCTACTAGCAACTGTCCACTGTACATGAATCCCAGGTACAAATCTGGGAGCAATCTTCAAGAAGTTCATCTTAGAAGTCACAACTCCCCAGGAGGATCTCCCTGCCTGGATTTCTATAGCTAACGGAAATCCAGCAGTACTTATCACTCGAGGCCCTGAGATGTTTACGGTACTATAAATTTTAGGCACAGTTTCAAATTCTCTGCGGCAGAAGGCAGGCTTTTCTGTGCACTGCACACTGTCGATTCTGTTCTTAATTTAACACACTCTGCACACTGTGATTATGATAGTGGTAAATTCACTGAGGCAAGGGCCAAGAAGGGCTGCATATGGATATGCAGGGTTCTCTGGCATCTTCCTGCAAACTTGCCATGATGATGATGGTGGCACGGGAGTTCCTCTGACTCCGACCTCATGTCTCTGGCAGGAGTTGAAATGAATAATAAAGCAGGGTTTGTGATTAGAGAGAACACCAGAGCAGGGAGCAGTTAGAGAGGGAAGCTGTCTTATTTTAGAAAGCATTTTAAAAAAAAAGTGAATCCTATATTACCCTTTGCTAAGAATCCTTTTTATTTTTTTTTAATTTTTTTTAAGAAAAGAAAGATTCAGGGTTGGAACAGTGGCTCGGCAGTTCGAACCCCCCAGCATCACATGCACAGCTAAGTGTCAGAGAAAAAAAAGGCCAAATGAAAAAGGAAATAAAAATTGATTCTCTATCTTTCACTCTCTCCCTCTTTCTTTAAAAAAAAAAAAAAAGAAAAGAAAGGAAGGAAAGATTCAAGGAAGCAGAGTATAATCATTTAATCTAAAATGTTAATCAGCAGCAGATTTTCAGTTGATAGGGTCCAATGGAGGCCAGAAAGAAAGACACAAAAATGTCCCCATCCTCTGCAACTGGCATGGAGGAACCTGAAGCTTCCTTCCCCTGTGTGTGGGCACATCAGCCCTTCCTGGTGAAGACTGTTGACAAGCTGCTTGCTGTTTCCCTTTCTGCCTCTGTGCAGAACAGCTTCTGAAATCCTAAACTGCACAAGGCCACTCTACAGACACAGCAATAGTAGCTTCTAAATTAGAGAAGCCAGAGGGCATAGGGTTGTGTTTTGTTTTTCCAGGAAAACGCACCTGACTAATGCCCTGGATAGGAAGGCTCCCTGGGTTTCAGGTAACAGGTAACACATCCTCCTAGGCTCTCTCTGCTCCGCACTAGCCCAGGCTTGACACAGGGGAGACGGTGAAGGTGGCTGGCTGGGTAACAGTGATGACCCGCAGACGTTGGACTTTCCACAAAGAAAGTCCAGAGCCGGCCACAGAGGCTTGGGGGTGGAGGTAAAGGAGGGTTAACTGGCCAACAACCGGAACAAGTGACAGCCACAGGCAAACTGCTTTTGTAGGGCCAGGGAGGCCAAGACCACGTGCTTCCCATCACACAGCCCTGCAGGACTGCCCCTCATTTCACAAGAGCAGGTTTCTAATGCATGATCTAGCCCCGCCCCTTCTTCACAGGCAGCTGTACTTGGAAGCAAATGATTTAGTGTTACTGAGAGAGGATTGTACAAAGAGAGCACTCATTAGAGGGGGCCCAATCTGTCAGGTGCTATTATGTTAGGATCAGAGAGTCACCGTAAAATGACTTTCGTGCTGGTCTCCGTTGATAATTAACTGTGTGCATCGCCTGTGTGTTGCGGGGAAGCACGGGTGCCGTTTTATGCATCGTCTTAATTATCTGAACTGAAAGTCTGTTCCCTGTAGTTTCATCCACTGCCTGCCTGCCTTCTCTCTCCCCCATATTTCTGACATTTGGATTTTCCCCCTACTAATTGACATGCCTGTCGCCTCCTTCTCCTGGTGTCCATTTCTGGAACTGCTATTTGTATATTGCATGATATTTTATCAGGGGAAAAAAATAAAACTGAGATCCAATTTCATGAAAATGCTGTTGCCATAATGCTCAGGAGGACAGGGGGAAGAGAGAGAGTCAAGTCTTCCTAATGTCTACCTCATATGCAGGTACATTTTACAGGTTCTATTGTATTCTGACTGATTAAGCAGTGAATTTCTTTTCTTTTACATTAGCTTTCATTGCAGAAGGGGGTGGGGAGAATGAGATGGCTCGAAGCTGACATGGAATTACTGTTTATCAGGGCTGTGGGTTTCAGAATTACCCTTAGATTTCGTAGGCATGAAAAATACAAGAAATAGTTAACTTGCTATCTTCCTTCTATCTCTATATTATCTGAGGAAGATTGCTATACGGCAGTGTTGATTTCAGGATGCCCCCAATCTGCAAATCTCTACGCATAACAATTTGAAAAATGGAAGATTGCCTAAGGCTGAGATGCTTAGAATCAATTTCTAATCATTTTCAGGTTTGACTTAAATTTGTGGTGCTGTAAAATCCTGAAATGGAAGCCTCCCCATAATGCTTCATGAACAGGTACGACATTAAGTTTGTAGAGATGTGCACTAGGTTCTTAAACTATTTCCTCGCTAACCAGATATAGCTACTTGCTTTGCTAACCTTTCATTACCTACTCTCCGATAGATAATATTCTTTTCATCCTCTGTGCTATTTTTTCCCTCCCGAAGCTTGTGAGCAAGGCTTGTATCACAGCCTGCTCTGCCTGAGTAATTCACTAAGAAAGTCCCACGCAAACCCATGTGGGTGATAATATCTCATCACTTAAACCCCTATGAGCTTGGTGGACACATACCAAAAAGAGAGAAAAAATGATGCATAAAAATGGGTAGGGATAAATTCGCACCTTACAGAAAACACCTTTGAAACACTGCCTGGTGGGAGGGACGGATGGAGAAAAGACTGCGTAAGCTGGAAGAAAAGGTGTTTGCAACACATTCTCTTTTGCTTTCAAAAATTTTCATTAATTCAATCATAAAGGCATGCCAAGGGTTAAGCATCCAAACCCCTTATTGCTCCCTTCCCCCACATTAGGATGCAAAATGTTGCTCATCCAAAAGTCCAGCATCCCAGATTTGTGGGTGTCTAAACATTTCCAATTAAATAAGCAATACACACATGCAGTGTTTCGGTTTGGTTTGGTTTGGTTTTGCTCACCAGGGTCCTGCATAAAGTATGCTGCCCTTTTATATATGGGTAATAATTATGTCTCTAATGTTAATGTGGAAAGCCTTGCTGTTTATAGAGTGTATTTAAACTCACCACGGGGGAGAAACGCCTTGCCGTAAAAAGCGTCTGTTACTTTAACTTTCCATTCTTCATCAAGGTTTCCCTGTGTCTAGATATGGCATAGTCAATGGCAGAGCATAGAGACCTGCCATTTACAGCGTGTGTGTTCTCTCAGCACTAACTTTGCCTCTGGACTGCTTCCAGGAGTTTCTGCAGAAGGCAGCAAGTGAGGTATTTAAGGGTTATTCCTACTTTGACCTATGATACAGGATTTTGCCTGTAGGAAAACTATTAGGTTTGGTTATAAGTTATCTTGACGGATTTTTTTTTTTTTTAGTCTTAATATCTCTCCCTGAAATCTGTTTTTGAATTGTTGTAAATGTTCATTCCTAAACATTCATTGTGTTTGCCTCTTTCATTTAAATTGTAATGAATAAGGTTAAATATTTGGGGCAAAGGAGAGGGGTCTTAGCTTCCTAGAAAAAAATTCCCAAGGTTCAATCTACATAATTCAGAGACTTCTTCCAAGGATCCTGAGAATGTTTACAATTTTGATTTTGAACCTAAGAACCAGTTGAGTATGAAGAATTCTGTATTGCATACAGCTAACAGATCATGCTCAAGGATTTTTTAAGCAGAAGAGGGGCCAAGACAAATAAGTATTTTCAAGAAAAGTGTCTGGGAAGGTATTACTCCAGTTCTCCAAATGTGGAAACTGAATTTCTATCCTGACATCTTCCCCCTACCCCACCCCACACACACTCCAGCTCACCTACTGCATAGGCCGAAAACCACTATTAATCTCTTCCACATCTCTCCCCCCACCGTTCCTCTCCCACACCCTCATTTCAGAAACAACCGCATCCTCAGCAGCTGAACACCATGTTCCTACCAGGCGTTAAATAAATAGCTTTTTTTCTCCTTTTCGAATTCACTTGTCATTTGTCGCTGGTGAACAGTGTTGATAAGACAGGCAAACCAGGCAACAAAATCAGGGGAGATGGAAGATGTTTTTGCAAAACCCAGACGCCCGTATTAGGGAGAGACTCGTGAGCAAATCGGTGTCGCTGATGATTCATGGTCACATTTCTCCATGCTCTGCTTTGCTTGCTTTTGAAATTTATCACTCGTCTGCCTTCCATAGAGCTCCGGAACGTTCACATGTATCACTAGCACTCCCATTTCCTCGTCTCTGTCTCATTTAATGTATCACAGGTAGTCATGTTTCTCCCATCCCATAAAATCCTAAGTTTTTCGGGAGGATGAGAATGGACAGGAAGTAATTGATAATCACTGAGATTAGGGTTTTTCCAGTAGGCGCAATTGCCTTTCCCAGATTAAGTGATGAAGACCAAAAGTCTTTGGAATGCGCCCTCTTGTGGCCAATCTTTCCCCATAATTCAGAGAAGAAAGTGTGTAAGCCTTAAGGTTCCAGGGTTCAGTGAGTATGGAGTCACAGGACAGTGCAGAAGACAGGTGGGGAATGGAACAGGGGAGTCACCTCCACCTTGAGATGCCTTTCCTGAGGTGGCAGCGGAGGAAACAGCCATCCAAGAAAGCCTGTGAAGACACCTGTTTGGGCAGCGTACTTTTCTAACTCACATCTATAAATAGTATCCTCCAAGAGGGGAGATTTACGCGCTGTTTTCAACAATGCCCAGGCTAGGGGAGTATTACCTATTTCTTGGGGTACCATTTGTCTTTCCCCATCTTTCTAAAAGTAAGTGCTCTCAATTGCTAAATTCATCATGAGAATCAGCACAGAGATTTGGCAGCATGTGGAGACTCAAAGGTATTTTATTATTGCACACTGACTGATAAGCTGCTGCAATGAACCAAAGGAAGAAAAAATAATATATATCAAGTAAGAATGCCTCTGCTTTCGGCTTCATTGACAAAGTGGTAGTTGGCTTCATTTTATTCATCCCTACTTCCTTCCCTTTGAAGAGAAGACTTCTGACAAACATCGAGGATTTGGGGCCACATGTAAAGGACACACTAGCTTTTCTGAGTGACAGTCATAAAATGAAAATCATCCTTATTTGTTGGAATAAATTTCAGAAAGCCTTAGAATGATTCTTCTGCTTAGCCAATAATATCAGTTTCTTAAAGCTGGGGCATTTTCAACATGAGCACAACAACACAAATTCAGTTAAAAGAGTTCAAAGCACCTTTATGTGGTCTCTACTGTTGTGGTCATGCCTTGGCTCTATTAAACAATCAGGGAGGAAAGGCTAAAATTAAACATGCATTCCCAAATTGGGGAATATTGAGGTTGAAAGGTACATCTATGGCATGCTCATGGGTGACACTTATTGACTGCATTTTATTCTGTGCAGTTATAATGAAAAAAAGTTCATGCCCTCTTCTATTCTCCAAGAACCTTGACGTTCCACATAGTTGTGATGTCATTAAAGTTGTATTATTCCAAAAGAAATAAGGCATAGATTTTTGCTATTCATTTTCATATATTCAGTTATTCAGATGACAAATGTTTCCTTGGTAGGCAAAAATCGGCAGCAAAATGCTTGCATGGTACCCTATTTGTAGAGTATATTGTTCATACAATAATCATAAAATCTGTGAAATTATGTTAAATCAACTTGAACTTGATATCTGCAACTTCTCATAAAAGAAAAATAAGCAATTGTAATTCCTTATAAGAATCCAAAGTCAAGATGTAAACTCAACCAAAGAAGTTTCCCATTGCAAATGTTAAACTTTATTCAGCATGAATTGCCTTTTTAAAAAGTAGCTCATTTTCTCTCAAACTAAACTCTAAAGAGAAAAGTAAATGATTGACAAGATCCCATATAGCTAAGAGATTGATTAGCACTGAGAAGTGGGCCATAACTAAGAAAAAATGTAAATGGCCCATTCTTTCGAAGCTAAATCTCTAAATGGCAAGAGAGTGATTTTCTATACAAGTCTAATAAGTCAGAAGGAGGGACATACTACCAGCATGCGTAATTAAAAGTGAGCAGAAGCAAAGGTATACTTAGTCTTATGATCCGGATAAAGCCAACTGAGTAGAGACTGCAACTGAGGCCATCAGAGATGAAGGTTGGTACATAAAAATAAAACATGGGTCCCTTTGTGTCAGGACCCAGAGCAGCCCTCCAGACGGCTGGAATCCATTCTATAGGCACAACACAATGTCATCGTGTTTCCTTTCCTCCATTTCCACCAGGAAAAGTTAAGGAAAAGTAAGTGGTAACTTGAAAACTCCAACTTGACTTTTTACTCAATAAGCCTCAGAAGATAAAATCACAATGAGTATGCTTTTGGGGGCTGCTTCAAGAAAGAACTTATAGGAAGTTGGACCTTAAACCAGGGAGACTTCAGGGGAGAGAGCTAACCTACCCAGGAAACTTTGAGCCACTGAGGCTTCTCCCAAATTGGGGAAGCCTCAAAGCCAAAGCCAGCCGGCAGGCTATCTTCTCTCCCAAAAGGATGCTCAGGTCTCCCATGGCTTTCTTGAAAACAGAACATCTGAGTCAACAGGTTTTCAGGATTGGAAATTCTGAGTGTTGCCTTAATTGTTTATACTGCTGCGGCAAACTTTTAAACAAAATGCTGGGAGTCCCTGCACATACTTTACTGGCCATATGCTCCACCAAACAAAACAATGGCATTCCTTTCAAATGGATTTGGCAAGGGATCTGATTCTTTAGCCTGGCATTACCATGAAAGCAACATGGTATTAACACATCTGTGTGCCCAGCATGCATGGGCTTGTAAGCATGCAGAAAGATTCCCCATGTCCTGTTACTATAAAAATAGCCTGGCTCCAAGTCCACTGCCCATAGTTTTGACAGGTATTTTCTGTTCAGCAACAGGTTACTGTGGTCTTGAGCCAATAATTAGAATCCATTTATTAAAGTTCTTCCTCTTAAGGATAGAGTGAGAGTTCACCATAGTATCTCAGAGCACTGTGTCAAGGTTACATTCCTTGGAAAAGTTCTTAGTAAGTAACTTTACAAAGAACAAAACTAGATTTTGGGGGTTTTTTTCTTTTGGCTTCTCTTTCTCTCTCTGCTCTCTCTTTCTCTCTCTCTCTCTCTCCTCTCTCTCTCTCTCTCTTTTTTTTTTTTTTTGGTTCAGAGAGCAAAAGTCAGTGTTTCAAAAGTGACCATTGGTTCAATGTCAACTGTCCCCTAAAGTGCACTCTTTATTGCCTAGCACTTGCAGAGTTTCCATAGGTAAAAATGACCGTCAGTAGTAAGTATGCTCTGTCTCTGATGCAGCCCCACATTGGAGTATTAAAGGAGAACGTTTAAGGCAATGACTTCATCTGTGCCATTCTACTCTGATTCCTGGCACTCTCACCTCCCACCCCTAATAAAAACTTTGGATGGGGTCCGAGAAGCCAACTCTGCTCCTGCACCCAAAAATGCCCGGCTTTCATCTGACTGCTCAGATCTGGTTTCATAGGCTGGACAAGGGAGCCCCTCACAGATTGGCTTCTAGCTCCAGATTGGCCCAGGAGTTTCCTCCCTGTGTGACCGACTGAGTTTAGCAAGTGTAAGCCAGTCATCTTCAGGCAGAGCTCACCCTAGAATTCCATTTCTATGGAGTCCTCTCCCCCACCCCTCGGACTGCTACCATCACCTAATAACGAATAACCTTCCCAGACAGTTTCCAGCTGGAGAGAAAAGAAGTTCCTCCTAGGACTGTCAAAGAAATATATTTAACTGCCCCCGCCCCCCACCACTGCAAATGCCAGCACCAACCTGATTCCGCAAACGTGATGATCTCCGAAGTCTGCTCCATAAGTTCATTCATTTCTGCCCTCCTTCCAATGTCATCCTCTATCTCCACATACCCGTTCTCCCCCACTTTGCCCACATGAAGCTTTCTGATCGCGTTCAGAAGCGCCGCCTTGGGCACCGGCTGGGTGACATCGGGTCTCTTCTTCAAATGCAGCATGTTTAAAATGTGCTTCTTTACGGCCTCCACCATCTCTGGCTGAGAGTTGGGTACATCCTTTGGGAGGGTAGCCAGCGCACAGGACGGACAGTCGGGGGCTGCGCTGTGCCCCTCAGATCCTGGGGTGGGGGAACTCCTCACTATAATCCAGCAACTTGCCCACAGAAATCCTCTCAGCCAAAGCAAGGGCATCCTGGCAGCAAAAGTTGTTGTGATTGCCTTTTTAAAAGGCCCTGCTTTTCCTCCCCCCTCACGCACAGGTTTTTTGGATTTTTTTTTTTCCTTCTCCTCTTCAGCAAATTCTCTGGAACAAGAGCAAAAAGTTTTCTGTGAAGTTTTGTTTGCAGGTTCCCTCTCTGAATGCAGTCAGTGCTGTAGGTTTGTGGCTGTCAGGGAGGAGAGTTCTGACTGTCTCCGAGTAAAAGAGAAGGAAGGAGGGAGGGAGGGAGGGAGGGAGAGAGGGAAGGGAGGGAGAGACAGGGTGGGGGGGAGACAGAGACAGAGAGAGGATGGGAGGGAGAGAGAGACAGGGAGAGAGGAGAGAGGGGGAGAGAAGAGAGAGGGAAAGGGGGGGAAAGGAAGAGAGGGAGAGAGGAGAGAGAGAGAGAGAGAGGAGAGAGAGAGAGAGAGAGAGAGAGAGAAACGATTGGCCCTAAGTGAGTGAGTGAATGGGAGAGGGAGGGAGTTTGTCTGTGAGTACAGGCTGTGATTAGGGAGGGAGGGACAGCCCGTTTTCTGACAGGCTGCTTTCCTTCTGCTCGCTGCTCCCTCACACACACCTCTCTTCAAATATCACCATTCTCGGGGGTTCTACGTTCCCTTCTACAATAAATTCTTCTCATTTGGTTCACTTCTTTCTTTTTTTTTTTTCTTTTCTTTCTTTCTTTTTTTCTTTCTCGGCCCAGTCCCTTTGCTTCACCTTCTTCCTTTTTTGGAGGGGGAAAAAAATAAATCCAAACCAAACTTACCACCTCAATCCACAAGGGATGGACTAATTGGAAAAGTCTGCCCCCTGCAGCCTCTGTACTCCACCTAGACACGCCTGGGAGACTACCCACCCACCTGGCTGAGGTGGGGCCGACCGAGGTTGGGCTGGCAGGTAGCTGTGGTCTGGGGAGAGGGGACCAGGGGCTGGCCACCTAGGGGTTTGCCAGCAGGAATTCTGAGTCGTTTTTTCCCCAATTCATTCATATGTAAATGTTCAGGGTCCCCCACCCAGGCAGGCAATCTGGGGAGAGGGCACCAGAACTTTTCTGTGGGGCCATAGAACACACATTACTTTTCCTATCTGGGCAATGTAGCAGGACACAGAAAGAGCCAAAGAACAGGCGACACTTACGTGCCCAGGTCCTAGGAAGTGCTTTCCCCATTCCTCTTTCACCCTGCCTCCCCTTTCACAAATTACAGTCTACCAGCCCTGGTCAGGACTTCACAGATAAAACAAAATTCATCTGTCCTTTCCCACATTCTTTCATAAAAAACAGTGTACTCCTGTGACTTGAATAATTGGCCCTATGAGGAAAGAATCTCTAAAATATATTGGCAAATTATTTTTCTCTGTCATGTGATAGTTTTTTCAGCTTGTCCCCTGCCCAGTCCTGACCAGTGCATTCATGGAGAGACTCCTCTAAGGCTCCCTTTTCCCTCAAAGGAACAGCATAGATGAAATCATCATGGATTTTAATGCTCACAGAAAAAAGAAAAATGTGCATGTTTAAACAATGCCTTTCTGAGGCTTTTTTTTAACCCCCTTCCCCAACTCTTTTTTTTTTTTTCCATTTTCTGTCTTATTGCTTTTATCTTGCAGAAGTATCTTTAAGGGGTCCATCTGTTAAAGCTTTACTTCCTTCTCTGTTTCTTTCCCACACATAAGCCCTCTTGGTTTCTGTAGATACAGTCAGCTTATATCTGACACCTAGTGTGTTCAGAGCATTCTACTCAAGCAATGCAGTTTGGGTGAAAAAGAGTTAATAAGTATTACTACACACAGAAGATCTGAGCAGAAGGGGGAAGAGAGAGATAAAATTGTGACACTAAGTTAAAATTACAGTTTGCAGAGGTAACGATGCTTTTCTGAATTGCATAGGCTGTTCCTTTTTCAAAAACAACTATTTGCAAGACTTTCTCTGTAACAAGCTCTGTAACACCTTCAGGGGTTCAGCTCCAGGAACATTCATTACCTTGCTATTATTGATAAAACTTTGTCCACATTACCTAGAAATCTCATGTTTTTGAGCAGAAGATGGTGAAAGGATGAGAGAAGAAGGGGTATTTGCATTATAATGGTTCGATAAAACATCCTTGTACTCTAATATTTAACATCGCTCACCTATTTGTAGTTACAGATACAGTACAGAAAGCATGTTGTAGCCCAATTAAGTTTTATAAGAGAGTCCGAAATAGAACTAAAAAGTTTAATGACTCCAAATAAGTCAAGAGTCCTAATAGTAGCATTTAGATAAGTGCAACTTATCAATATTTGGATTCTTTCTGCATGTGAGTATGTGTGTGTTCCCTGAATTTACTGTTTGTAAATGTAACTCTTAAAAATAGCTTTCTCTTTGGCATGTGTACTTGTATATATGTGCTGAGTGGGATGTATAAACACATAATCTATTTGCATGCTCCAAGACTGTTAAAAGCTGTATTAACCTGCCTGGATAGAAAAAAAAAGTACTAATCACAATGTCCATGGAGGTGCCAATAAGTTGTAAAATTCCTCCTATCCATTCTGACTCTGAATGTGCAAACAGCTCATAAGTAAGAAGGAAAAAGCGTTACCTTTCTGGTCCCTTCTCTTTCACCAGCCGGCTCTTGTGTCATGTGGTAAGAGCTGAGTCCTCTTCATGGTATTGGCACTGTGAAGTTTTATACTGTACTACTTATTTGTACACTCACACATTGGTACCACTCGAACAGAGGAGGGCTGGGGCTTTGTTTGGGATTGGTTGGAATCAGCATGACATCAGCGGATGACTGGTTTTTCCAGTGTGAGACATTTCATAATTCATTATCTAATGGAAATCCCTCTTGGCTTCTGAGACACTACTGGGCTGATGCACTGAGCCAGTGAAACCTCTGGCTGTGACTAGCCTACCTTTTACAAAAATATCGGAATCAAATAGATCTCAATGTGTGTCCAACTTTCAACTTCTACTGTGCATACACACATGTCTTGCTCTATTCAGGTTCAGTTTTCTGTCTCTACATAAAACATCTACTACTTCATGTGTTGCTTCTCTTTATCAAGTATTTTATTGCATTTCACAGGGAAAAAAATCCATAGTGTTCTTTAGAGGTATTCTAATTTAATTTTTTAAAATAGCTATTTCATGGAGGGAAAATATGTATACCTATATGATGATGGTCTCCCTTCCCCTCACTCACACTATTATTCTACATCTTGAAATTGAATGCCTTCTTCATAAATCATTTATCACCAAGAACTTGGGAAACAGTCATTCTCTGCAACTGAACTTCATAAGTATACTTCAGGTCTTTAGAATCCCATTCTAACTAGGAAAAAAAAATCATACATCATTTTTTTTTTAACCAGAACTTCAAGTCCTATGATTTCTCAATTGTTACAAGTATAACATGAGATTAATGAAAAGAAGCAAATGCTCCTTGAAATAAGGGTAAAGTTAGATTTGGGAGGAGGGGCAATGGCAAGTCTCAAAAATAACACAGGAGGGGGGAATCCTCAGACTAGCGTGATGGAGAAGGGCTGTTTGAAGGAGTATAGCTGAAGCACAAGCTTGGCTCTCATGACAAGTTGGATAAAATGTGCAAAATTGGGAGCTAATGAAAGCCATATGACCAGATATGTTGTTTTGTATGCAGGATTTAACATGCATAAAATAAACTTTTCACTGTGCCCACAAGCAAAATATAGAGGCTCTGGCCTCCTGATGTGTGGTTGAAGCAGGTTCCTTTAGGACAACAGGAGTTTTCTGTGTGAGAAGGTCTCTCTTGGCTAGATATGGGGAAGTGTGGGTGCTAGCTGTATGTGGAGGAGGAGGGGAGAGGAGTATTCTAAGAACTGCATATGCAGAACTGCAGTACAAAATAAAGTCATTGGGTTGTAGGTTGTAGAAGAAAAGAGGGAATCAGAATGGCAATGACAGAAACAGGATTAGTGATGGTGAACTCCAAGCCTGCCCTTCAGTTTAGAGTGGGATGAACTGAAACTCCTTGTAAAAAAGGAACTTCCCCATTTGAGGCAGGGGAATGAAATCTAGTTGAAAGCAATGGCTTCCAGGACATGGAAGCTCACCCCGCTGCCTCATGCATGAATCCTATGGTGCTGAAAGTACCATCATGTCCCCTGATAGTAGTGTGGGGGCAGAAAACCAACCCAGATCAGACCCTCATTCCACTGCTCCCTCACCAGATAAACTCAGGCCTCAGTGTTCCCATCTATGAAATGGGATCTGTATTACTAAGCTGCAGGGTCAAGCCCAGTGCTCAGAAAATAAGTGATGTTTTCAATAAGGCTGGCGGTTCGCTTTAAACATTTGTGTCACAGCACCCTGACTCCAGGGTCACCCAACACATATGGCTCTGACACCACCTTGGCCATCAGATGCCACCTCAGTGCCCACCTCCTTGGCCAGCCTAGTAGCTCTGATGTCAATTTCTCCCTGGATCCCCAACCTCTGAGCTGAACCACAGTGGAAAAGCCTCCTCACTCAGTAGAAATCAAAGTGGGGGTGGTAGAGGAAGCAGGCAGGTTAAAATAGCTTCTGTGGAATATTCTGGACTGGGAATTAGCTTTTCCCTGCCAAACTCAAGGGCCCAGGGCATGAGCTGGTCAGCCCAGCTCCTGACAAGAATCTCCTTTTCCTTCCTCGGTTTGGTTTCTCTTTCACTTCCTGCCCCCTCCCCCAGAGTTTCCCCACACCCCAGGCCCTTCGGGTCCCGGCTTCTCGGCCCTGCTACTGTACCTTGAGCAACACCTGCTGGCAGCTTCCAGGGATCACGCCGAACGCGCTGCTGGAGCCCAGCTCGCGGGATGCCTGGAGTCAGGGCCAAGCCGTTCCAAGCGGCCGCCTCTATTTTTACCCTGAGCACCAGCAAGGGCAACTTCTTTTAAGAGCAGCTCTTGATTTTTCCCCCCTTTTGGCAGCTAAAGAATTCAGGGAGAAAAAAAAAAATCACTGTTCAGTGAGTGCAGCTGGGAATCTCTGAACCCAGCCCTCAGTGCCAGGGACTGTAACCACAGCAAATGTCAGGGACCAAGACCTGCAGTGGGGCCCGCGGGCTCCCCTGCGGACAGAGGCGAGCTGGGGAGCGCTCACGCACCCGCACCCGCACCCTGGCCCCTCTCTGAGTGTGCAGTCCTAGCAGCTACTGCACTAGCTGAGTGGCCCGCTGCCACCGCGTTATTCACCTAGCGGAGGCGGTCTGATTTACTGGCTACTTCACAAAGCTCCCAACTCCACGCTGGAGCATTTGCATGGCTCTGTGCTCGCCTCAGAGCAGCCACTAAGGAACCCGGTGGAGCAGCTTGCTGCGAGAAGGAGCCGGGAGGGAAACTGGTACCTTATTTTACTGTAATTGCAAAAGGAACGATGTGCCAGAGATTTATATTTAGAAGTTGTATGTTTCTACTTTTATGTAAATGGAGCAATTAGGGCCTGTCTTGCTGCTGCTAACTCCAATGCTTGTGCATTGCTGGGGAGCTGGTGTTTTCAATCACAATTAGCGAGCTGGTCAAAAAACAAAGTTCGTTTGAGGATAAGAGCTCAATTGTGCGAATTGAGGGTGAGACCTCCTCTGGGTGCCGGCCTGTGGCTTGCGGTGGGTGACACATACCTAAGGGGCATGCTAACCCTATTCTGTAGTGGTGTTTACCCATGGCAGCAGCTGTCCCCATACAAAGTTGGCATAGATCAAGAAGCAAGAATGTTCACTTTTCTTCTCAAGCAAACCGTATGTCCTTCGGCTTTCATCCAGGCTATTAACTGGTCTCTTTCCTCACTACTCCTGGAACAAGGAGACAGGCCTGGAAAGGGGGGCCATTTTTCGTGGCCCTGTTGTTTTAGCTGCCGCTCACGGATCTTTGTGATTCAGTCAAAACGGCAAGCCAGGAGACACGAACACCGGAGCAGGTGACAGGGAAGTTGTCCTCTGATTCAGTTAAATGACACAAGGCTGGAGGTTCAGAGGCTGCTGACGAGTCAGGGTGTTTTAGTTCCTTCCTATGAAAAATCTGTTTCCAAAGAAGCATGATTTCTGCTTCATCTCGTCTGGGAAACTGAACATAAAACGTGACTATGGAAAGAAATCAAAAGTACTTGCGAGGTGTTCTTAGCAGCTGAGTGTTATTCTGGGCACAGGCAGGAAAACCTGGCCTGGTTAGTGAGCGGTGACTCCCTCAGAGAGGCAGCTCAGAATCCAGAAGACGTGGGCAGTATCGAGAATGGTATTTGCTGCAGTAGATTGCAGGAGTTGGTGACTAAGGGTCTCATCAAATGGTTTAAACTGAATATGGGACTGGCAAACCCTGCCTGTTTCCTGGACAGCCTCAGCCTGCACGTGGCTTGGGCTGATCGATAGGCAGAAAGATATGGGGCAAAGATGGATTTTCGTTTCACAATCAAAATTAAACTGGGAAGCTGTTTTGCCTTTAAGTTACATCAATGAATGAATAGTTGGAAACAGGGAGAAGGAAATATTAAAAATCCTTCCAAATTCATCCTGAACAACAAGGTCAGAAATTGTTAACCCAAAACTCTATTCCTAAATCTCAAATTTTTCTTGGAACCCCAGAATATCCCACAAGGTCTTGTGTTCTGTAAGAGCACCTGTTCTGAAAGTATTTGGAAATGCCCTTATCTGAAGGGGCTAGAGAGGGGTAGTGGGGGGTGGAGGTAGGACCAGATGCTTGAACTAAATAATTAGGAAAAGGAAAAGAAAAAAATCCAATAAATAAATTTCTATTCTTCATCCCAGAGCTGTGATTCTCTACTGGGTGTGGACATTTGACAACTTTTGAAGGCATTTTTGGTTGTCACAACTAGGAGGGAGGTGCTACTCGCATCGAGTGGGTAGAGGCCAGGGATGCTGCTAAACATTCTCATTGCACGGAACACTCCCCAAAACAGAGAGATGATCTGGCCCAAATGGCAAGTGTTCTGCAGTTGAGAAATCTGATTTAGAGTGGTAAAGTTTCTTTGATTCTCTTTCCATCCATATTCTAAGAGGGTTTGGAAACCCAACTAGTCACACTGAAAACTTTTAAAACTATACAAAACATTAATAGTTCAAGTGATTCTGCTTTCTCATGCAAATGCGCTGCTGACCTCTGGAGACCTACACCAGTTTACCAGTACCAGAGTTCCTCACCAGTAACATTGTTAAGCTAACCAACTTTGGAGTATGGCTTCAAATGCACTTCCTGCTTTGGTTAAAACCCAAAGCAGGATCTTGGTGACCAGGAACAAGGTAAGATGAGCTGGCCCACACCCAAGTTGATAGAAAAAGAGTAAATGAATGCAGAACTGGGTTATTCATTTTAGCAATTCAGTATCAAATAAATCCATGCAATAAGAGAATTCCCTGATGTCAAATTCATAAATGTGAGATTACCACGCCTTTCTCTTAAGCAAAAAATTTTAAAAAATAAATGTGTGTGTGTGTGTGTGTGTGTGTAGTAGCTTGATGTTATTTAATACCTTGGGGGAATGACACACAATCAATATCCAAAGAGATAAAGCAGAAAGCTTGGCTAAATCCTGATGCTTGTTCCTAGCAATATTATATTCTCTTAATTTCCTTTTCACAAGGAAGTGGTGGGTTGTTAAAGGAAGACTCTTCCCCTCCAGGTGTTGCTCACCTGAGACGATTGGGGAAGTGATAGTGAAGGATCCCTCATCACAAAAACAATAACCAACAAATGTTGGTAAAACTCGCAAAAAGGAAGTTGCCTGGATCAAAGTAGTTTACATGGGAAATGCTGTTGTCCAGATGAGGCCTAACTTCCCTGGTTAATGGCTTAGCCCCTGAGTGACTTGGGTCACTCAGAAAGGAGAAGGTGGGTCAGAGGTCATCTTAAGATGAAGAGAGCCACAAAAGAAATGTCTTAGATGCTCCGACGCTTTGTCATCTTCTCTAAGATATGATTCACAGTCTCCTCAGGTAAATGGTCATTTTGGAACCAAAGGCTTCAATCAACTTCCAAATGATTCAGAAATGCCTGGATTTCATCCCAAGAAGTAACCATTTAGTACATGCAAAAAACTCAATATTGACTGAAATAATCATTTCTGATCTCTTTAGAGAAATATATATTAATAAAAACCTCATGCACACGTATACTAACTCAAACCAAATAAAAATACCCTCAAAGTTCTTCCTAACTAACATATATTTCTAAATTGTCATAACTCACTTCTAACCCAATCAGGAAACATCTGCTACAACAATTGATCCTCTTAATTCCCCAGAAGATTATTGAGAAGTACTCCCTAGGGAACATGTAAGAGATTGTCATGATCATTTTTCTCACCTGGTTCCCCTCGGGTAATAAGTTCCATGTTGATGATTTGAGAACACAGAGGTTTAGCATATAGATTCCATTGGACTGATAAGAGAGCAGAGATCTTGATTTCAATCCAGTTTTGCTTATCTGCAAAGATATCCCCAAGACCGGTTCCCAAATTATGGCTTTGCAGGGCAGAAGCCAGCAGAAAAGCCTGAGGGCTGTCCTGTGGTATTTTTTTTTTTTTAATCAGTAAATTGCTGCCTCCCTCCAGTCCTGATAGAAAGAGTCCAAAGGTTCTGCCTCTTGTGGGAGCAGCTCCTAGGCACTTCCGGGCCAACACGACCAGAGTGCCACTGTCCATGGGCACTGTGTACTCTCATGAATGTATGCTGACAGGGCGCTCTGGCAACAGCTCAGCTCAATTAGTAAATATTTCCAGGTGTTCCACTCTAATTTTAGGAAGATCAAATTTGCAAAGGTGAAATAGCAAGCAGGACTTATGTCGGTCTCATTTGTCATGGAAAAGCAAATTTTGTACTTTATTGTAGGTATGACATTCTTTGGCAGTTTCACTGGAATCACTGAATTCTACAACCAACCTTCAGCCTTTGAGAAAAAACTTATGACCACAGTTCCTTGCAACAGACTGGTTGAGCTCCTCTTGAAAGATGGAATAGAATGATGAATGAAAGAAAAGCCATTATACTAGTAGGAAAAAAATCCCCAGCAAATCTCTCCTAAAAGGCCAGGGGTTAATCTGTGATCACTTAATGAAATGGGGGAGGAAAGTCAATAAAGTAATTTTGGCTAACTCCGACATCATTTAGTTATGAAATGAGAAAAATTAAAATGGTGTTCCCTGTAGAAAAGAGTTCACCCAATAAGTTCTTCAACTTTCAAGGAGCTTTTGTTTTATTAGATACTGTTAGCTTCATGTTAGTCACAGGAAAAAAAAATGCCCACATACACACTCACGACTAAATGTAGTCAGTTTGCTCAGCTGCTGCTGACGTCACTGCTGCCCACTAGGAGTGAGTTACTGTAATAACCCCCTTTTATTAATCATAGGCTGGAGGAAGCACAAAGTGGGTGACATCATTAGGCAAAGGACCGGCTAACTCATGCTCCAATTTACTCAGCTTTATTATAACATTTCTCAAGTGTCATATGAAAGTGATTACCATTTCACACTTTCCCCCTCTGAGCAATCATCCCTAACCTTCAATTCAAACTCCCATAGAAAAGCTTAGCTTTTCAGATGCAGGCATGGAAGGGCCAAATCTCACTAAGGATCCTTGTTCCTGTTCACTAAGGGTCTTCTTCCTGGGCTTGCGATAAGAGTCAGTTTCTAGAATGATAGTATCTCAAATGGACTCTGGGTTCACTCTGTTCCTGGTGGTGACATCTGATTGGAGAAGATACCTGTCATGAAGAGGACCTTGAAGGTCCAGATAGGCACAGACTCATGGTGACCAAGAGTACAGGCTCTGCACACTTGGGCTTTGAAATGCAGAAACTCCATCTGGAGAGGTGGTAAAAGATTGGGTCTTCTAGTTAAATAACCTGGGTTCAAATTCAAAATTCCCAAACTAGAGGACATTGGCAAAAGACTACCTCTCAGTAGCTCTGTTCCCCTGATTAGTAAATGCTAATATTGATGCACCTCCCTCATTGATAGGATTGCTGTGAGACATGAATGAATCAATACATATCAGGCTCATAGAACATGCTGATAAGTAAATATGGCTTAACTGGTATTATTTCTCTTCTTTGCCTTAAAGAGTTTTACTGATTGAACTGAACTTGCTGTGCCCTGCATTATAGTGCTTTGGAAAGAAATGCAGATATTCTGAGACCAGCCTTCAGGGTAGACTGGTACTGGGGACACCCAGCCATTCACTTGGCTATATTATTACTGTCTTAAAAGTGATGTCAGCCTACCTCCCTGTGGTCCAATATCCCTACCTTTTACTAATTAAGAAGAATTTCTGGAAACCAGAAGAAGCACATGATTACAACCAAAAGAAGACATTGACTCAAAGATTCTCAAGTACTCAGCATCATGTTACTGTCATTTATTTTAAATAGACGAACTGTAGGGCCATTCAATCGTGACACGTATATTTGAAAAAGGTGTGTCTCCATAATATGGTCGGCATCAGGAAAAATACAAGTCTTTACCACAGCCAGAGCTATACTTCATCCTCTTAAAGCAGCATCTTGGGGCCCTTATAGAGCCATTTTATAGATGTCTTCACTCATCCCTTTATTTGCAGTCCCATCCTGAGGGTATTTTTAAAGAGTCAAAATAAAGCTTACTTAGGCATGCGTGAGAAACACAATCATAGACCAGAAGAGAAGGCTGCGGCTTTGTAATATTTAGATAATGATGAAACCCACTTGGCTATTGCAGAATGCAATAATTATATAGGATGATTTATTACTGGGGTTCACCTTTGCTCTGTACTGAATTACAAGCACTTGACTAGGTGACAGATTTGGCTTCCAGAATGATCTGCTGGTGCAGGAAGGAACTGCCAGACTCTGTTACATAGTAAATAAAATAATAATATATAGCAACTTTAAGATCTCCAGATCAGAAGCTTCTTTCAAACGACAAAGAATGCCAGGATATCTGCTGCCCCTAGCTGGTACCGTGAAGAATAGCACACACTACTATTTTTTTTTTTTTTTTAAGGAGCAAAGGAGGGCTCAGGTACAGTTGTTGGAGGCTGAGTCAACCCCTCGGGCTGCAGTTGTGAAATTGGCCATTTCCATGAAACATTCTGTGCCTGTGAAGGCACAGACATCAGCTAGATCCATGTTTTCCATCGGTCTTTTCCAGATGCAGAGGTGCTTCTGAATTCCAGCCACTGTCTACATGGAACCAGGGCAAAGTGTTCCTCAAATTATTCACAGAGTGTTTGTTAATAGTGCCACTGAAGGACGCTCTCGCATGGCCACTTAAAACTGCATAATCTTTATTTTATGAACATTTATTAGAGATCTGGAAAAGGAATGCAACCACCAGGGAAAGTGAATCCTACTGACTTGTGGAACATTCCAGACCTACCTAGGTGATTGAGCTGTTATGCCAATGGGAAGAGCCAGAGGCGCCCTCTTCTGGTGCATCTGCATAGAAGAAAACTGTCAAGGTAGCAAGGAGGGGCACCTTCTCTCCCATCTGGCCACTGCGATCCCCAAATCATTGCTTTTAAATAACATCCTTCCTCCTTTAAAAGTAATACTCATTCTTTGTATAAAATACGGAACATGAATGCAAATTTCAAAACATGTAAATCACATTTGATGATCCTATCCAGAAATAACCGTTAAAATTTTGGAGTATGTGTAAACCAAAATTGCAGCTGAACTGGAATTTTCTAAAATGATATTTTCACCTGTCACTATATGTTGAGTATTTTCAATGGCCACATTATTTCTTGAAAACAATGACTGGGTAGTAATCAATCAAGTAGACAACTTTATTTTTAAACCAGTCTACTATTTGGGGAGGGGGACATTGAGGATTGAACACAGGAGTTCTTTACCACTGAGCTACATCCCCAGCCCTTTTTATTTTGAGGCAGTGTGTCACTAACTTGAATTTGAGATCCTCCTCCATAGATGCTGGGGTTATAGGTGTGCACACTGAGCTCAGCTAACCAATCTATTATTATTATATATTGAAGTTATTTCCAAAAATTTGCAATGATTACTATCACCATGGACATTCTTTTATGTTTTTGAGTGTATCTCTGGTCTTTCCCTTGAGATAAACCTAGAAGCTGCATTATAATGCAATTTAGAATATTAACATCTTTATAATCCTTGTTTTTATTACTGAATTGCCCTCCTAATAGTTTTTAAGTGTTTGTATTCTAACTGATAATGTAAAGGCATGATTCCTTCCCCAGGTGTTAGCTTGCATATTATCATAGATGCCCCTCCCTCTTTCAGGCCAAATTTGGTATACACTTTATTTTAATTTGGGTTTTGAATTATTAGTTAATATTACACATGTTATTGCCTATTGGCACAACTTTCTTTCGAGTCCTTGTTCACGTCTATACTTTGTGTGTGTGTGTGTGTGTGTGTGTGTTTGTGTGTGTGTGATACTGGGAATAGAACCCAGGAGTACTCTGCCACTTAGCTACATTCACAGCCCCCTTTTAATCTTATTTTTGAGACAGTATCTCATTAATTTGCAGAGGTTTTCCTGGAACTTATGATCCACCTTCCCCCAGACTCCTAAGTTGCAGGCACTACAGGTGTGTGCCGCCACTCCTGGCTGCATTCCTATTTTAAATAAGATTTCATTACATATAAATGTAAATGAATATGTTTTTTAATAATGAAAACTCTTTATATTAAGAAACTCAACTCACCGTCTGCTATCATTGTAATTTCTCCCCATTTTTCACTTGTCCTTAAATTTGTTTAGTGTTTCAGATCAAAATAGAGCTTATGATTTTATATAGACTAATATAGGAATCTTTCTTTGTGCTTAGATTTTGCCATCAGAAAGTCAAATTGATATTCATGTATTTTTTCTAATATTTTTGATATTTTATTTTTAATACAAAATATATGGAAATATATATATATTGACAAACAGAACAAAGAAAAGCTATATATTTTTAAAATAAAAATAATAAAAAATTTCCAAATATTGAATTGGCATCATTTGGGGAATTTTCCTTGTGGAAGGCATTTTTATCACCTATTGAATATGCACAAATATATGCCCCATATTTCATTCCACTGATCTGTTATCTATCATTGAGCTTTCTATCTCATTCCATTCAGATTTTTTCCAGTGTTAATGTTATTCTTTTAACTGTAGTTTCATCATATCTCTGGTCTTTTTGTGCATCTGACTCAAGTCTACACCCAACAGCTATCTTGATTAAAATAACATTTGCTAGAGCCAGAACTTTATAACAACTCTAGATAATTCTAGGTTTCTCTACCTGTAGCTACTTAAAGTTTGTCTTTTATTGATAGCATATCATTAAACAGTATTTATTTTTAATTAAAATGGATTTCTATGATTATAAAAATGATAGTTGTTTATTTTTAAAATGTAAACACTATGGGGAATAAGAGAAGAAAAGGAAGAAAGAGAAAGGAGGACAGGAAGAAAGGAAAGAAGGAAGACAGGGAGGTAGCTGCCCTAGAATTTAACTAACCAGAGGAATAGTTTATGTGCTTCCAGAAGTGGAGAGAACTTTCATCTGTGGAAATTCAACTGAATTTAAAATTTTTTATTAGTGCATTACAGTTATCCATAATAGTGGGGTTCATTTGGACATAACCATAAATGCTTCTAACATCGTTTGCTCCTTCTCAATTCCTAGTACTTTCCCTTGCCTTTTCTTTCTCCCTAAAATCACCTTCCTCTATTCTACTGGTTCTGACAGTGTTTTTGTTTCTTTCTAACATTTTCTGAAATGTGTAAGCAAATAGTTGATTTTAAAATTCTTAGTTTTTGAGCATGCACATTAGCTTTTTTTCCTGTTTTGTTTAGTTCTTTTTTGTTAGTTGCAGGGTGTGTGCATAAGCACTCTGTTGCCATTTTATTTTCTGTTAACTAGCTTTTAATAGGAGGTATTCTACTTCCGTGAATACCATTTAAACTTTGTCTTAGCTCTTCAGTTGGGGGACCAAATGCTGATGGCCTCTGGAGCCTCAGAAAAGAGCTGAGGCCTTGGACAGGAGCTCTCATGTGACCTGTGTGCCAAATCAGGAGCACAGCCCTTTCTACTGGGGTAAAATCCTATCCAGCTCAGCTCCTCGTCTGGCTTTGAAGTTAATTCAGTTCAAAAGATGCTGACCCATTTCTTTTGTACTACTATGTGTAATTTATTCTACATTATCCCCTTACCGCTCTTGCTCCTCATTTTCTTTTCTCATTTGTGACAAACCCTCCTTTCCTCCATCCCTAGAGATGAGCCTTACCACTGTTAACAAACTTACTGAGAGAGAATGATGACTGCATGTGCTCCAGGCTGGACAGATGCTTAAATCTGGCTGGTGCTCTTATCTTTGAGTCTTTCCATCTATAGCCACCATCCTGTGGGTTGTAGCCCTCTGCTGACTGGATGCTCCCCTCCTGCTTTTCCCTTCTCCTATTGTAGCCCTGACATGGCTCATTCTTCTCTGGTGGCTGTCTGCTCCCTCCTAGGCCCTGTTTGCCCAGAGTCAATCACATACAGACTCTTGGTTGGCAAGTTCTCCTCCAAGGCCCTCCTCTTGGGCAGAAATGAAACAGCCCCAGCCCTGCCCTTCCTCTCACCAACACTGTATTAGCTTCATGGGAAATGAGTATGTCCCTGACCCACCATTGGTGCAAGGTGGTTTATTCACAAACATATCCCTCTCCTTTCTTTCTCTACCTGGCCTTAGACCAATTTACATTTTATCAGGCAAGAGTCAGACATCAATATGTAGGGTCCTCTCAACCGCAGGGGCGCTGTTGAGGCCCATCAACATAGTTGTGGAGGCTGTATTCTCTGCTGAAGTTGAAGTTTAACCTTGAGGGCCTGGCAGAGTTGGGGCTCACCAAGGCAGGTGCTTTTGCTAGCAGCATGTTACAAAAATCTTTCTCTTTCTGTACACTGTCCCAATCTTTGATATAACACACTGGCATCTCTGATAGCTATTTGCTCCAATTTGGCCCCCAAGTTAGAATTTAAATCTTAAAACACCATACACTAGGAACATTAATTTCCTATTAATGCTTGAGTGAAATATAGAATCTTATTAATTTGGAGGCATCATCATCATCTATTTCTCACAGCAGCCAATGCCTTCCTGGGAAAGAGGTGCATGAGAGCAGTAGAAAATTAAAGACAGCCTCATAGTTAAGCGGTGAGTGGAAAGGAGCAACCGTGCAGAATTTTGAGAAGGATCCAGATGTGGAAGAGAATCCAAGTAGATGGCATTGTCAAGGAAACCAAGAAAAGTGAAACTTTTGAAGTATCAGATGAAGCAAGGCAATCAAGTAAGACACAAACAGAAAAGTCCAACAGATCTGACAATACTCAGATCAGTGCCAGTTCCTGCCCACTTGAGTCTGCTTTGGGATTAAAATTTCAGTGGGGGGAAAAGGAGATGAGAGGACTAAAGAAATTCAGCTACGATAGAACACTCTTTGAAAAGTTGTAAAAATAAAAATGGAATAATGACTGAAGAAAGGGGCACCGAGGATCCCAAACAAGTTCCTTTTAATGTTATGATGTAAGAGAGTTGAGCACATTTCTCTTTAGAGAAATGAACAAGTAAACAAAGATAGCTTCACTATACAAGAGAAGGGAAAGAAACAAGTTTCCTGAGGTTGTAAGAATTGATGGACTGATTTTTAAAAAGACTCATTTTACCACTTCTGACCCCTTCCATCATTGCCATCCCACCATCCCAATTGACCTAAATTCACCCCTATGCTGATTTATTACAATAAGCTCCTACCAGATTTTCTACTCCCACCCTTGCTGTTTATAGGCCATTCAGGCCTCAACAATGAAAATGATACTTCAAAAACATAAATCAGATGAGGTCCTTCCTCTCTGCTCATACACTCATGGTTTCTTAACTCACTCAGAGTCCTCATGGCAGAATCGGGGCTAGTTGACCTGGCTGTCTTCGACCATATCTTCTCTGTTCTTCTTTGCTTTCTTAATTCCCTCATGGGCCTCCTCCAATACATGAGTTTATATATGCCTCAGTGTTTATAGCTCCACTCCCTCTGCTAGGAATGACAATAGTTTCCACCAGATGCCCCATAGCACTCTCTGACTTTCTTGTCAGTTGACTCCTGATCCATGAGGTCTTCTTGGATCAATCAATATAAATAGCAACTAAATATAGCCTCATACACCCTAATACATTTCCTATTCTATTTTTCTTCATTATACTTTTCACCATCTGAAATATGTTTTTTATTGTCTACCTGACAACAGTAGAATAAGGATAGAGATTTTTTTTTTGTTAAAACCCAAATTTCAGCATCTAAACTAGGTCTGGCATGTAGTAAATGCTCAATAAAGATTTGTTGGCTGGCTGGGTGTGGCAGCACATGCCTGTAATCCCAGTGGCTTGGGAGGCTGAGGAAGGTGTGTTACAAGTTCAAAGCCAGCCTCAGCAACTTAGTGAGGCCCTAAACAATTTAGCAAAACCCTGTCAAAACAAAAATAAAAACAATAATAATAACACAAAACAAAAGAAAAAAGGCCTAGGGATGTGGCTAAGTGGTTAAGCACCCCTGGGTTCAGTCCCAAGCATTGGTGGAAAGATTAGCCTTAAAGAGGAAATAAAAATAAAAGAAACATATAGATTCATGATTACAATTCTCAGAGAAAAGCGTGATAATAATTTTCATTAATTATCATTGATTTTCACAGAGAAAAGAAGAATAAGTTTACACAACAAGAGAGATAGCAAAGGGAGTAGATGTGATGGAGTAGAAGATTTGCAAAGACAGTTGGAAATTTTGTCGTGCTGGCAGAAGAAGTAGAAGATTGCTATAGCTAGATCTGAAATGTCCCCCAAAGTTCCATGTGCTGAAAGCTTTGTCCCCACCCTATGGCGCTATCAGGAGGTGTGGAACCTTCAGGAGGAGTCCAGTGGAAGGAAGTGAGGTCACTGGGGATACAGGGACCCTGGCCCTCCTCTTGCTCTTCCTCTTTGCTTTCTGACCACCAAGAGGTGAGCAGCATGCTCCACCCTGTGCTTCCTGCCGTGGTGCGCTGCGCTGCCACAGGCAGTGGGGCTAAGCAAGCATGCACTGAAACCCCAGATACCGTGAACCAAAATAAACCTCTCTTCCTTCTGATTTGATTATCTCAGGTATTTTGTCCACAGTGATGGGAAACTGGCATACACAGAGAAGAAGCTAATGCAGAAGAGCTCTGGGTACTATAGAAATTGGATACGTTGAGGTTTTCAGGAGCACCAAAACACATAATTGTTCCATCTTAACCAGCAGTGTTTTTATTTGTTTATTTTGTTTTAAGAGAGAGGGACAGTGAGAGAGAGAGAGAGAGAGAGAGAAAGAGAGAATTAATTTTATTTATTTTTTCATGTGGCCTTCATTGCTCCAACACTTCATTGCATACATGGTGCTGGGATTTGAACCCACGTCCTTGCACATGCCAGACAAGAGCCGTAACCGTGGAGCCACTGCTCCAGCCACCCAAGCAGTGTTCTTTATCCCAAGGTGCAGCAGAGAGAAAGTCAATGGCTTAGATAAAGTAGATCTTTCTGCCACAGTGAAAATGTTTAATAATCTGTGATGTGCAATTGAGTAGGCACTGGACACATGGGAACTGTGGCTATTGTGACTGCCCTCCTATTGGTCAGCACATGCAGAGTGCTTCAGTAAGGCAGACCAGGCAGCACAACAGGACAACAACAACAACAAAAAAAATGGAGCTAAGAGGAAACGTCAATTACAGAAACTGAAAAGTACCTATTTGATCTTGGTGAAGAAAAAGTGAAGCCAGAAAGGAACTAAGAGTCTGTGAAACACATCACTATCTAGGGATCAGAAGTATGGATGAGATGGAAGTGTAGGTATGTGTGAAGTGACATAGAACTGACGGGAAGGAATGTTGTTCTCAGCAGAATCCTGATGATTAAGATTTCAAAGGGCAAACGATTGTGAATAGTGAAACTGGGAAGGGCATGATCATGGGGATGGATTATATGTGGGGAGTGGGTATGAAAGTCCTTGTTCTCAAGGAATTCAAGAGCCTATAGGAAAGCTTTAAAAAATAATAAACCTGGGGTGCGTCTAAGGCACCAAGATGCACAATGGGGTAGTCAGAGCCTCAAGGCTTTTTTATATGAGGGTAGAAATGCATTAAGATATTGCTATTGTTGGTTATCAATGATCAAGCACTGATCTCTCTCGGGCATGGTATAACGTGTTTGATCTATGTGTAATCTTCAATTCATTGAGCAATCTTTTGAAATAGGTTCTTTTATTATTGCCATTTGTAGATAAATTCCTTGAGGCTTAGAAAGTCCAAATAACTTGTCCAAGGAAGAAGTGATGGAGCTAGGACTCAATCCAAGCAGCTTGACACTAAAACTCACACATTTTAGAACTATGCTTTGTTGTCTTCTCATTTAGGGCAGCAGTGGGTGTCAATAGGAGTCCTTAGTGGCACCTACCCACTCCTATCCTGACTCAAGTCTTCCAGATTGAAGACCTCAGGAAAATACACATGGTTGATTAGAGGAAGAATGTCCCTGGAGGAGTCTATGTCAGAAAAGATCAGGTGGTGGGGCAAGCATTTAGGGTAAAAATTGAGAGTGAGTGGCAGTGTATTTACAGTGGAACAAGTGAGTTATTAGAAAAGGGTTCAGAGAAAGGAAGAGAGGTTGATTCCAGAGACCAGAGTCCATTGGATGGAATTCCTGGAAAAGTCAGTTTCTTAGAAGGTCTTGATTTGGTATGGTTCGCTGTCAAGCAAACATTAATTGACCTTAAACTTTTACACTGAGAATGTAATATGTACAGCAGATACTATATTTGCTTCTCATGCTATGACTAAAGTTTTTAAGTGTAATGCTTACATGTATCAATAAGTAATAGAAGATGACTAAAAATTTGAATTTTGTACTGTCTGGTTAGTATAGCCCCCATGAAGATATTACACAAGACAAAAACTTTGAGAATCGTTAAGAGTGGGGCTAAATCTTAATCTACACATGGTAAGGATAGGTAACTTTATTTTTATATGATTGTATCACATTCACATTAAGAGATTTTGATTTGCCATATACCAGTAAATGAACCTTACTTTGTCTGAAGTTTTCAAATTTTTCCCAACACATGAATTCTGGGATGGGAGGGTTTGGGACTGTAATAAAAGATGAAAAAGATGTCTGATTTCTTCACCATCTTGGAGGTCTTCAGAGGAAGAAATGTGATTCATCGTCCGTCTCACTTGTAGCCTCCTTTCTGTTTGGTCTAGGCAGGTCACAGCTAAATTATTCCTCATTCTTAACTGGTAAGTGTTTTATTATTTTTAAAGTTTTGGTTGATGTAATAGGAAAGAAATAAAAATGATAAGTGAAACTCAACAACATGGAGAAAAAATATCACAAGTACTTCTGGGTAGGTGAGATGAATGTGAAGTGCCTCTGATATGATTTTTTTGGGATACAAATTCACATTACATTTCTTTAGTTCTCAAACCAACACAAATAAGTGGGACATCAGACCTGTTAGAATTTTTTGCCCTTGCCGTAGCTCAACATTTTCTGGATCTTAGCTACAGAAAAGCCCTTCTGTTCAAGGTTCCCAGGTCCCCACTAGTGGTCTCAGTTAGTGCTGAGACTCAAAAGTCTAAGTTGTACAAGTCCTTAAGGTCTGAGTCCTTGATGCCCTCTCCGGGCACTATCCAGCCCCTTGAGAGTCTCCACTGGTCCTGTAAAGTGGGTGCCCATCTCCCACCCCTCCTCTTCTTTGCCCTTGGCCACTTCCAGTCCATTTTCCTCTTTCTCTCATTTATATCAGACACCTGCCATTATTTTTTCCAGATTTAGGAAGCATCTACCCTGTAGAAGTACCCAAGGCAAGATCTGGCTTCATATGAGGAAAAAAGAAAGATAGGGAGAACAGACACAAACCAATGTTAAAATAAATTGTGTTCTCCGTTGTGTAACCAGACAAACCCTAACTAGGTAAAATTACAAACCAATATGCTCGATGACAGAACACAAATATTTAGTAATGAGTATACCATTCATAAATATAGTGTACATACCTAAAACTTGTTTCAGAAGGTAGATATTTCACCACTCCAATTCTGTAGGTGAAATAAAAGATACAAACAAATTGACTGGTCCAAGTTTCCACCAGTACATAGTGGCAAATTTAGGCTACAAATCCAACTCTATTCAGGTCCCAAATCCATGCATTCAATCATTATAATGGACGGAAAAAATCTGCATTTCTTGGGCAAGTGCTATGTGTAGAACACATTGCTAAATGCTCTTAAGACATTATCTTTTAATCCTAAAATATCCACTTGTGTAGAAATTAAAATCCATTTTATACATGAGGAAGATGAAGAACTTGATGAATTAATTCCTCATTTATTTGTAAGTAGAATCTGGCTTATTCCCAGAAAGCCATTAAATTGTTCTGACAAACATTACTAATAATCTTCTACATAGAAAATTTCAGGGTGTCTGTTTCTTTCCTTGTCCACTCCCTCCCTAAACTTCTCTCATTCCAAAAATATCTAGGTGCTCATGTCCCAGGGTCCCCATTCACTGAGGGCTCCCTCCCAGCTCTCCAGTAGGATTTCTTTAGTTTTCTGTTTTTCTCAGTGTAATTCAGATTCTTTTTGAATGACTGTGTCCACTCCAGTTTTAACAGATAATGTTGGTGATACACAAATCTCTCTGGCTCCACATTTTCCCTGAGCTTCAGACTCTGTTGACACCTATCCATTGGTTTTATCCATTCCAATGTCCTTTAGACAACTTCAACTTAACATGTTAACATTGAATTCATCTTGTTTCCCCTCACAAAACACTCCTACTTTTGGATTTCAGTCTCCGTTGTTGTAATTCAATCACCCAAAGAGTTAGCCCTTGACTATTTTCTCTTTCCTACAACTAAATAAAATCAAGAAACATATTAGAACCATATACTTTCTAAACATTTCTCTAATATAGGATCTCTGCTCCATTCAAAAATAAAAAAGTGGTAGGATAACTAAACAAGACATTGTGGTTCATGACCTTAGCAAAGGAATTACCACAATGAAAATCTCATTGAATATTAACTATTATTTTTCTAATATGTAAAAAATAATAATAATGGTCTCTACAATAGACATGCATTGTACCCCCATAGATCATGGCTGTTACTCAGTTGATGTTTATCCTTTGGATTAGTACTTCCATTGTTTCCTTCTTTCTTTTTTCTTTCATATTTTCCATATCTTTCCTCTGTTTGGAGACTTCTTGAACTTTGCTTTCCATCTCTTTCTTACTTTTGTTTTAACTTATGTTTTGTTAACACAAAATATTTCTACATTTGTAAGAGGGTCTTACAAATGTAAAATTTGTAACAATATTTACAGAATATATTTGTAAAAGTGCTTGCATTATTCTCTGTTTTCTTTCTGTCTTTGGATTTAATTTCTTCTAAAGTATTTCTAAAGACATTTTTAAAACGCTTTTAGAAAAGACACTTTCTGTTCTTTACCCTGAATAATTTCTGTTTTCTGCATCATCAAACTTTCTGCTTATTCATCTTTTATGCCTTTGGTTATCCTGCTACCTGCTAGCCCTGGAAGAGTATGTCAGTTACCGTAGCTGGCATGTTGCTTTCCGGAGCTGGGGAAGGTGCCTTTTCTGTAGGCTTAGTAGTTCTGTTTCCTCTTACTCTGTACTGTAGGAAACATGACCATGTGATCTGACTTTGTTTAGCTCTTTTACCTTAACTCTAGTTCCTAGAAGGGTGTCTGGAACCTCACAAGAATCCCAAAACTAAAAGAATCCATTATTAATGAAGGTCTTTCCTGGTCATAGTTAACAAAATTGTTAGCAGAATCTAAAGAAAGTATCTAATGAAACAAAGAGGCACTAACCTTGGCCTGGGAAAGAAAGAAGAATTTATTTTAAGCATGGTCAATCCTTCAAGCCAGTTTTCTTTTTTTAATATATATTTTTATTATAGAAATGTTCTAATATTAAATCAAAGCAGAAAGAGGCAATGCTTATCTGATAAATAGTACCCTCTGCATTAAGAATGGGAAGATATGATCCTGGTTCCATTTGTACTGGGGAGATCCTGAGACATACTACTTAACTGAACTCTATTTTCTCTAAATATAGAGGCCATAAATCACATGAACTGCTTGTTTCCCAGGGTTTTGTGGGAATTCAAGATCTTTCCATCACCTTAGAAGCAATATGTCTGTTTTACAAATACCCATCACTCACCTTCAGAATGAAACTCATAACCATACCTTAGCATATGTCTATACAAAATATCTGAAAAACAGTATGGGATTACACTTTTCATTAACTGGAGCACATTAGAGAACATGTTTCTCACAAGTGAATAAAAGCTCAATTGATTCAAATTCTTCGGAGTCTGTTGTTCTCCCTCCATGGCCTTCTATTTACTTCTGGAGAAGACTGCAGCCAGCCTGAATTTTGCTGCTCTTGAAGTTAGACTGTTAAGGTCTTTTTATTTTTTATCATAGAGTTTTTAAAGTTCACTTTCATTTTTCTTTGCCTCTGTATTTCAGAAACTCAGGATGGAATGATAGATACATTTTTTTGTTAACATTTCCTGAAACATGTTTAGCCCTTCTCAATCTGTACAGCCTGGTTTTCTTTCCACTTCATAGTTTGTCCTTCCACTTTCTTTTTGTTGTTATTTGGGTACAGTGGAGTGAACCCAGAGGCACTTGACCACTGAACCACATCTGTAGCCCTTTTTATTTTTTATTTTGAGACAGGGTCTTGCTAAGTTACTTAGGACCTCACTAAGTTGCTGAGTCTGGCTTTGAACGTGTGATCCTCCTGCCTCAGCCTCCTGAGCCGCTGGGATTACAGGCATGCACAACTGTACCCAGCTGGCTTCCAACTTTCTGAAATCCATATCTTCCTTTTTCTCAGGATTCCACTCTTGGTATGTTTCTTCTTCCTTGAAGAGCCAGCAAGGTGTGTCACTCATCAGTGTTGAATTTTATTTAGGGTTCATCTTGTTCTTCACAACCTCCAGGACATCTTTTCATGCTTTAATTATAATTATAGTTTCTATATTTTTTAAATATCTTAGTTCTTTTTGTTATCTTTTATTTCTTTCAAAATTATTCTATTTGTTTTATCACATCATTCTCTTTGGGGATCACTTTTTCTTTTGCTTTTACAGAACACCACATTTTAAAAATGTTCTTCTGTTAGTAAATACTTTTAGGAGCAATCCTTTTCCACTGAATGGTAAGTATCATGGGGAATTTTTCAACTATGTATTTTTTTGTTTTGGTCTTTTTTTTCCTTTTGCATGTACATGTTTGAATGAAAATATTTGAAATTGAAGAATGTCAACCTTATGCCTCTATGATAGAAGTTCTTTGACTTCTGCAATTTGGAGAGATGCTCCAAAAGGAAGGTAATTAATAATTACTAGACTTTGGCAATCATTTTTCCAAAGATCACTGATTCTGTAATATTCTCATCAGTGGTGGATATGAAAACCTACTGTTTCCAACACACACCTTTATAGAGATGCTTCCATGTCTAACTCTGTAGGAGGGCATTACCAAGGGGATGATATTGCCAAGATTCAATGAGTTAGTATCTGCTGTCCTTTTGTGTTCTGAGAGTGTCAAATTTATGTAAAGGTGGAAGGAGCAGAAAAGAGGAGAGAGAGGAAAGAGAGCAACATCCTAATCCTCTACTAACGTCCCACCTATGCAGTGGAAGGGGAAGGAATATTCAGTTGTAGTCTGAAGTCAAAAAATTGGAGAGGGGAAAAATATTTTCCTTTTTTTTCCCTGATGAAAAGTGCTATTGTATTTCATGGATCAATGAATAGGTTGGCCAGTCAGGTCTCAGAAAATTGGAGTTAATGAAAATAACCCCAAAATTCTTGCTTGGTCGTCTGTCAGTGTCAATATAAAATAATAACTCAGCTTTAAGGAAACCAGAAAATAGTCCTTTATAAGGCATATAAGTGACCATGGCCCAGGAACATGGATTTAACTTACCCTGAATGACATATAGTACCATGGAAGAGGTTACAAGTACTTGTATAGTCACAGAACAAAGAAGGCCATAAATCAATGCATTTACCAAATACTTTGGTGGGGGCACTAGCCAGGACAAGGCTTCAGCAAACATGGGAAATCTTTTCCCTAGGTTTCATGTCATCTTATACCATTCTTACCAGTAGAGCTGGTGGAGATCAGAAGGCTGCTGAGCTTGGAGATACATTCCAGAGATCTACTATAGGCATCAACAGTTTAGGTCAGATATAAAGGTTGAAAGTGAATGGCAATTAAAAGGACTAAGATAGCCCAAGGTAATTTTGGTACTTGATTTGTTTTTCAACCTATTTTCTGGTTTCCTTAAAGCTGAGTTATTATTTTACATTGACACTGACAGACAACCAAACCAAGAATTTGGGGGTTATATTCATTAACTCTAATTTTCTGGGGCCTGACTAGCCAAACTATTCATTGAACCATGTAATAAAACAGCACTTCTAATTGTGAAAAAAAGATTCCATCTCTCCATAATCATGATATTCTCAACCAAGATCAAACAGTATGCAGGGTGTTTAATAAAGAGTAAGCATCTTCAGGGAACTTCAGCTACACATACGTAGTGAAGATAACAAAGGGTGGAATCAGGAGAATGGCTTTCCTATGAAACAATGAAATAATTCTAATGTATTCCTATTTTCTATCCCTGAAGTGGTTGTACAGAAGAGCAGGTCTCTACACAAGGTTTTTATGGAACAATTTGACCAACCCATTTTTCCCCTTCTAAAATATAATAAGAATCTGGACTACAATAAAGTCCTTCTTAGACTTTTCTTATCTTTCTCTGTGTCTCATGTATACCCTCCCAGCTCATTCCCCGTTGTTCAAACCATTGTCTGTTGGCCACCACGTATTCAAAATACACAATATGCATCATGACTTTGCTGCCATTGCTAATCACAGACTTCTCTATCAAATACCCAAGAGACAAGATGTGTGACTGATTAGCAATTAGTTAAAATGTGGTGACAAATAAGACAACACATCGAATTCTAAACATGTTGATGAACACAGCAATAACTAATGTTTCATCATTTGCAATCAGCCTTAGACATGATTTTCCAAGTAGGATGCATCTCCGAATTTTTAAAGTGGTCATGGAGTCACAGTTGCTGAGCATCAGCAGGCTATTCTAACATCATGAGTTCCACCACAGCCCAAAGCTGCCAAATTGCAACTCTTTCCCACATCATTCCACAAGGACTTAAGGTGCTTTGGCCTTTGAAAGGCTACCTCTGACCCTGTCCACACTGAATAAATGCTGCTTAATGATGACAGTAAGAGCATGGGTTCCATCTCATTTTCCTGTTGAACACCTCTATTTAGGAAGCCATAAATATTTTCCCAAGTAATTTATTCCTTTGATTGATTGACCGCATAGTCAGAAAGATTTTCCTACTGTCTCCCTTGAATGTTTCCATTTTCTTTTTGAGACTGAGCCCATTACTCCTTGTCTTGCACATGTATACCACTCTAAATTACATTAGTGGTTAGGACATCCTGCTGGGAGGAACTTGCTTCAAATTTCTAGTTTCCAGGTAGTCAAGTCCAAGAATATGTTCCTGGATTCTAGGTGAGTTAAATTTGAATCTGTTCATTATTAGGAAAAAGCTGGGGGGGGGGAGTGAGGGAAGAAAGGAAATCTGTACTTACTAGTTTCTTTAAAAAATTCTGAAGCTCCGCCATGGCAGAGGATTGGGGAATCCAAAAGTTGGTGGTGTGTCAAGTGACAGAAACTGCCCAACATATGGTTTCATGATGGCTACCATTCCTTCTAAAAACTGAGGAATCAATGTGAGAATTAGCTGACTTCCCAAAGCTGTCCTTCTTCTCATGTAATGCACTTCAGAAATTCTGATGAAAGTGTCACGTGTCCATGCCCATGAATCTGCACAGACAGGTCTGTACACGCATCACTTCATGTCTGTGTAAATAAAATATAAAGGCAATGCATGTGTTAGGTAGGCACTAAAATGCCAATTAAGATCTATTTAATCCAGCAGGTGCTATGTTTACTATTCCAGCATTAGTCCTTCCTCCTACAGCTGTGAGTAGACTCTGCCTTATGAACCGATTCAAGAGCACCTTAACTTTTGACATGATCCCCAATGCCCTCCCATCCCAGAGTAATTACCCCTATATCAGGTAATAGTTAGTAAGAAAAATTCACTCCTTTGTATTTGAGAAGTTGCCTGAGTGACCTCCCAATATTAAAATTCCCCAAATTCCCACTGATCTACACTAATTCCTATGGTGAATGCTGGGAACACAACTCTGACTATAAAAGGCAACCTTGCCTTTGGCCTAGGGAGAAGGCAGAAAGGAACAATTGATTCTCTGCAGAGTTGTAGTAAGTGTCATGAGCACTGGAGGCTCATGGAGTTGGTGCTCACCCTTGGGAGATGTCTAAGTCAAAACAATTTATCTTTCCCTTCTGAAACACACAGCCAGATTTTCCTTAAAAAGTGATCCAATCACTTAAAACCAAAGAAGTAGGATTCTCTCTATTACAACATCTTGAGGTCATAGTAATAAATAAAAAATAATCTATTGGATGTGATTAAAGCTTATATTTTTTTTCTTTGGAAAAGATGCTTTATTTGTTGAAGCACTTTCAACAAATAGGACCTAATTTGAGTTGGATAGCAATCCCTCCCGGCCACTGCCATTATTGTCATGAAACCACTGGGGCTTTAATAATTGTCCTGACTCCACAGATGAGTAAACTAGGCTTTCAGAAGACTTCAGTGGATTAGAGTTGGCAATACAGCTTGCAAATTCCAAGTCCAGGAATCTTCCTAGTATAGCCTTCAGAGAATCTGGCAGGGAAGAGCAGGAATAGGAGAGATTGTCCTAACCTCAGATGTCTGATTCTGACAGCGCGCCTCAGCTTTATGAATAAATGCAGGCTCTTTGAAGTGGTATTATGGGAAGGACCTGGGCTTTGGAGTCAGATGCCAACTCAAATCCCAGCTCTGCCATTGATTAGCTCTAACCTTGGGCAAATAATTTAACCCAACTGTAATATATGACTCCTCCCAGGAAGACTGAGTGAACCACTGGAAGACACAAAGCCAGCCATAAATATATATTTCCTTTCCTCTTCAATCCAAGAAAGGAAGTGAAGCAAAATTATTTCTTTACAGTGTAATAATAATAAAATTTCCCTTAACAGGAGAGGTGCTGAGAAACATTCCATGTGGTCAAGCAGTTGCAAAGATGGCTGAAGTGACACTGGGTGGATAGAAGGCACCCATGGGTGGGTGCCTGCTCATCTAGTTGATTTTGCTCCAGGCTTAGAAACAATTAATTCCCACTACAACTGAAGAAAACCAGAACAGGGTCTCTTTCAGAGGAAGCATGAGGCAAATTAAAAGGAAAATAAATTAGACTAGTAAATGAAATAGATGGATTAGGAACACTATTGTGTCTTCTTCCTCCAAACATTTGTTCTGTTTTCATTTTATATGTCCTATGAACTATATACGCAACTCCCTTTTTGACCAATAAAGAGAGGAAAGGCAAATTTGAGGTTCATGAAGACCTCAACAGGGAGGCATGTTAAGGGAAATTTTATCTCCATGTCTCTTATACCTCTTGTGCTCTAAGTTGAAACTTATTTTGCTCCAATTTTAATTTGTCCCATTTTGTAACAATTTGCATACTTTTATGAGACTACTGAAATGCTTTTATGAAAAGATAAGTAAAAGAAAAAGAAGGCAAATAAGTAAATGTATTAGATTTTAAAAATTGTTTTTCGTATTCTTACTTGCCAGCCCTCAGAATGTTTCTATATTGTCTGTGAAGCTTTAATCCTCTACTACTTTCCAGGGGCTGTTATGGCATGTCACACAAAGTTCCATTTAAATAGGAAAACCCTATAAAATTGCCCAAGTTAAAACAAACAAGATCTTGCCTCCAGGTTTTAATAGCTTCCCTGTGTTGGACCTTTATTGTAGCAAGGTGTGGCAGTCATTGTTAGGCAAGTTCATTCCCACTCCTTCTTCCTTGGCCATGTCCTTTCTAAAGGATGAAAACATAACATAGACACTTCTCCAGCTTTTTTTGTAACAAGCAATGAGACTCAGTTCTGGCCAATGAAGTGTATCCTTTCCTAATAAAAAGACAGATGATGCTAGCAATTTCCTCTTGCTTCAAACACATATGTGATGGGTAGAGCTGAAATAGCTGTTTTTTGACACGGAGGCAATAAGCCATCATGTTGAGAATGGTAGAGCAAAACAGATAAAAAGAGCATTTCTTGGGCTGGAGCAGTGGCTCGGCGGTTACGGCACTTGCCCAGCATGCACAAGTGCACGGGTTCAAACCTCAACACCCACGTACACAACTAAGTATCAGAGCAACAAAAGCCATGTGAAAAACTCAATAAAAATTCATTCTCTTTCTCTCTCTCTCTCTCTCTCACTGTCCTTCTCTCTTTTTTAAAAAAAAGAGCATTTCTTAGACTATTTGCCTCCAAAGGTATTTGCAACTTAGAAATGCTGAAGTAACTATTAGGTCTTCTGTTACGAAACCAGTAGTTTCCCCAAGGTAGATGGTAGATGTAGACATAGATACAGATACACATATATCCTTTGAAAACTGTTCTCATTTTTCTGTACTGGCACATATAAGAAAATACAGCTTAATTGCTCTACACAGGGGCTGGAGCGGTGGCTCAGTAGTTACAGCGCTTACCTGGCATGCACCAGTACATGAGTTCAAACCCCAGCACCATGTACCCAGGGAAGTGTCTAAGCAACAAAGTCCACATGTAAAACTAAATAAAACTCATTCTCTCTTTTTCTCTCTCTCACTGTCCCTCTGTCTTTAAGTTAAAAAAAATTCTGATTGAGTTTTCTCTAAAAAACAAAATTTGCTATACATAGTGTGAATCTGTAGACTAAATTGTCATCTGAATCCAAATGTTTATGCATAGTATCCTTAGGTTATTCACTTGAGAAGTGGTACCTCTGAATCTATAGTAATAATGGGCAGGCAGACACAACAAATTTCATATCAACTCATTTTTCTGAAGATATAGTTTAACTGCTGTCTATTATGATCCCCATGATCCTTTCTAGTTTGAAAGAATCTTGAGTAAGATGAGGTTAGAATGTGAGAACAAGGGAGTTGACAGAAACTCAGATTATTCAGAGAATAAATAGCTGTGGATCCCAGAAGCCACTTCAATTTTTAAAACTATTAGAAATGCACTTTTGTTTTCATCGCTGCCATTTTTAAAACCTCAGTAATTGGATGATGTGAACAACTTTGAGGACTATTTTTATTCAAGCTGCTCCCAGCTTAGCCAGGCTGACTGACCCACACACCCATCAGGGGCTCCTTCTCTCCTTTTGTTCCCCTGAGCATGGTATGCTTTCTCTTGTTCACACTATCCTGGCTCTGAATTTTTGGATCCATTTCTCAACTGACATCTGCCTCTGCCCTGCTCCTCTGACTGTTGAGAACATCCTGATTCACCTTCTGGTATTTTGGACCTCAGCTCTCTTATAATTAATGAACACAGTTGCTCTTCCAGTGTGACAATCTCTTAGAACTCCAAATTGCAGACCCAGCTCAGCTGGACTCAGAGGGGAAGGGACATTAGTCCTATTCCTGCCCTATTTTCCCCCCATTCTCCAAAACAGGAGGGTTTCAGACTAATACAATGAGGCCAAGGGTGAAATGACAGGAAGTGGGAGCCAGATGACTTTTGTCTTGCTCATAAGTCACCTCTGGTTTCATGTGTGCAACCATCTCATGAAGGGAAGGACAGACAGAACATCCTGACAGACATAAGCAAAGTTATCTTGAATTAAAAAGATGGGGGAGCCATATTGTAAAGGGAGACCTCTGGGACCTTTGGGAAGTGAATTATCCAACCACAGGAGCAGGAAAAACTGATTACATGAAGGTTACAGTATGATCATGATGAGTTTTAGAAACAACCCTGCACATCTCCCCTCTGCACCACGGCCCTTAGCAGGGCTTCAGCAGGACCTATGCAGCAGCTCTACCATAATCTATACCATGGGATGGCATCAGTTACAGGGATCAGAAGTCAACTGAGTTAAAGGAGGTTTAGGAGCTGCTTCTGGAGGAATTTAACATGTGGGGCCTTGTGTGTGTTCCCAAGAACTTTAACCAAACTGCAAATATGTTCAAAATGTGGAGTGAAGGGAGCAGCGTCTACCATATGTAATTGTGTCAGTTGGACACCAATATTTATCATTCTGCGTATGAGTGAGCAGGCATTTGTGTGCATGCTTTCAACCAGCATAGATAGACAGGGAACGACAGACACCAGTGATCACCGCTCTGCCACCACCCTTTCCTCTCTGCACTCTGATTTTGTTCATGCACACCCTTATATTCCAGGGCAAGGTGGAACACTGTCCCAGTGAGTATAGATTGATCCAGGCTCACAGGTGATTTTACGGCCTGGACCAGTGATTCACCAAGGGATGGTCACATTACACACTTATTACCAGTAAGGTGAAGTCTGGAATCCATGGAAAAGTTTTTCTTGCCCATAAGAAAATAGAAGTAAGAAAAAACATTGTCTCCAAATGTCACTGTGTAAGGATGTGATACTGGGAAAAGCTATCTTGTGACCCTGAAGAAAGAACAGTCAAGATTATTGCAGGATAAATGACATCATGGAGTGGCTGTCTGAACTTCCCCGGAATTACCCAGCACCCCGGCTTCCTGTTAGGTAAGACCACACCCGCCTTTATTTATTAAGCCATTTTTAGCCAGGTCTTTTGCTGCTGGCAGAAGAACACATCCTGAGTGATACAAAAACCCTCCCTAGAGGCACAGAATCTGGAGACTATTTGATTGAGATGGAGACGGAGTAACTGAGACTCAACAGGAAAAAAAGTGTCTCACCTAAATTATGGAAGTCAGGCTTCCCGACGGGACTGCTGTTTCCCTCTCCATCACGCTGTCTTATGCCAAATTGATTATTAATTTTAAGGCCATTGGCATTCACTTGCATTTGCATGATTTTCTTATGATTATTGCTGTCATTTTAAATAAAATATTTAGCTTGCCTAACCAGGTAATGGGAAATATTTAGCCGGAGGGTTAGAAACTAGACTCAACCTTGTAATTTATCACTTACAACTATAAATCAAGTCAATGTCAGAGAGCTGAGAAAAAGAATAAACAATGAGACAGCTGCCCCTGGTCTTTCAACAATATGTGGCAAGGCTAGACACGCTCAACAATTACACCAAGACATAAATATATATTCTATATTTAACCCGTAATCTTAAAGTTGCTCAATTTTCATTATTGATGTTTGGACACCCTTGGGGTCTTAAATTCTAAATCCTTTATCTTCTGTTGCTATGTTATTAGGAAAAAAAAGGAACATGCTTTTTAAAAAATTCCATCTTGCATAGCTTCTCAGACCTTGGTCCCACTAGCATTTGTCTGCTGAGCACAGGCGAGTTGATGCATCTATGATATGAGTGGAAAATCCCAGTCCTTCGATATTCCAGAGGTGACAGGACTCAGTTTACGAGCATTTGGATGGCTGAGCATCCAGTGAGTGTGGAGAGCAGATATGGGAAGTTGTTTAAATCATAAACTTTCAGAGTCTTGCAACAAGTGCTTTGGGGAAAAAATTCTTGTTGTAAATAAGTCATAATACACTCTTTGTAAAGCCAGGGTTACCATCCTGCCAAAAAGACTTTTTTGGACAGTCTTCCTTTCCCTTTAACTGAATTCTACCTAAGAAGCTAATTCATATTGATAGATCACCATCATTGAAGGATGCTGGGCAGGATTCCCATTCATTCCCTACAAATAATCCTTACATGGCATAAGAAGTACAGCCAAACCGAACCATCCTCTGTTTGGAAAAGCCACAGCGTTTGGATCATAGCAGCCCGATCAGTTATGGTAGAGACAATAGCTGTAGAATAATTTGACCCCAAGGCCTAACTCCTCCAGAAGGATGTTTGATGAAATGCTGACAGCCAGGTTACCACTGTTCACATCTTCCACGCTCATCCTGCCAAATTGGCAACCAAAGCCACATAAAGTTAATCTTGTGCTTGGAAGATAGTCTTCCCTCAAGTACTAACAATACTTGTGTTTTCACAGCTCTCTAAAATACCACTGTCCTAAGTGCTTCCTGTGGGCTGCTCACACAGTGGCTGCAAACTCGCTGTCAGTGATCTCATTTCTGGTACGTATTTGCCAGAGGGGCTTTTCCCTGGTTCTGGAATCATTACTGTCTTGTTCTTTCTCAGATTTGTTTCGCTGAAGGATATTATCTGTCCAATCACCTACCAGATGATTCCTAGTTTATTGTAAATCTTTTTCAAGGTGGTCTAGGCAGGAATGAAGAATGGAACGTGAGGATCAGGTGTCTGTTACAGGCCTGATGTTTAGTAAGCCCATCTTGTTTTTTAGACAAGGTAATTTCCATTCCACTTTGAAAGGTGCTCAGTGAAAATGGAGGCAGTGAGTCTGGAGAGGCCTGTCTTCCTTCAGTCATTTATAAGATCTCATCTCATTTTAGTGAAACACACATACATGACTAGTCATTAGGACTTACGAAATTGAAATTTCTATTTTTTCATTTAAATATGAGTTTTAATTATATAAAACAATTGTGGTAAAAATGATTATACACCTTTATTTAAGCTTTGAGTGCCCTCTACTGGAGTAAGAAAAAGGTAAAAAATCAATAGCACAGAGGTCTTGGAGGGCTCTGTCCTAACTACCAAAATGTTATTCTTAGGAAAATGATAACAACAGTAAGGGCTCATCTCACTCGCAGTGACCTGAGAGTAATAAAATACTTTCTAAAAAACACTTTTAAATGGACTTAACTGTGTGCATTTTGAGGGCTTTACGTTTATGAAAGACCTGCTGTTCGACTTACTGGCTTATCTCCAGTGACTGTATGTCTCCATGCTGTTAGTTTTTGGTTTACAGCCATGGCCTCTGGAACAAGGTTAGACACTGGATGAGTTTCCTTCTTTAAACTTTTTCCTTTCAAAACTGTGGGTGATTTCAACTTTCGTTTGGATGAGCCATTTTGTACCTGAACTTCACACGCTTTGATGCTCTCTCCTCTCACCATTCCCATCTCTCGTTGCTTTAACTTCATCCACAGCTACCTCCTGGGCTTTCTCCTCCACCTCTGACCTCTGTATTCTCTATCTCGCTCGTGGATCACCAGGCTCTCTGGTGGCCACATCATCTTCTTGCCTGCTCTACCCACCGACAGCATGACCAGGCCTGAGCTCCCTGCTTGCCTGTTTAACCAGGTTCTCAGTCCCTCCTTATTCCAACTAATTTCCTAACTTGTCTGGACTTCATGACTTATTATTCCAACCACACTGTCATCAACAGACTCATTTCCACCAGCCCTTTGATCTTCTCTGTAAGTCTTGCAAATAGTCTCCTCCATCACAGCCTCATGACTCACTCTGACCCACTCTCCTTTCTAAGACTTCAAACTACTGCTAAAGAAAGTTGATTTGCTCTGCTCTCTGTTCATGACAGATCTTTACGGCCAGCTTCAGGTGAGACCTCAGGAATACAGCACATGCTCTTTCCTATATACTGCTTGATGATTTTCTAACCCCTCCAAGACTATTAAACCTTGTCTATTTCCCTATTCCTTAAGATATGATTTACTTCTTAAGATTTTTTTTAAAAACTTGAGACTACTGAATTTTTTATTTCCTTACTCTGTACTTCTGTATTGTCTTTGTCTCCGTTCCTTCTTCCCCTCTGTCATGGGAGATATTCTCATTGCTAAAATCTTCCAACTCTTGGATTTTTTTCCAAACAGTTGTTCATTTTTTCCTCTCTCCAGTGGTAATTCTTTCTTGGACTCACTATAAGCATTCCAGATTCTCTACTCTCCTCCCCTCCCCATCCCAGAAAAGACACAATCCGGATCTGCTTGCTTCCAAACTTGAATCCCACCATGAACTTCTGATCCACAACTCCTTTGCTGCCCTAGGAAGTTTCTTGGAAGAGTGGCTGGTACTCCTTGCAGCCACTTACACATCCACACACTCAGTAGGGTTCCATATTGCTATCACTGACCAGGAACTACTCTGACAAAAGGAAAAGCAAAGTTATCTGTGACAGAAGGTCTCCAGGAGATTTTACTTTGCTTCTCAGCCATCCTTAACTGAAGCGCCAGAGATGAAGACAGCTGCTTGCACTCCAACCCACTGTTGTGCCAAGAGGAAGAAGGAAGTGATAAAGAAAAGTGCATCCCTTCCTTTGAAGGACACTTACCAAAAGTTGTACTTAAAAGTAGTCACATGACTAAACCTAGCTGCAAGGGAAAGTGGGAAATAAGTCTTTATTCTGGTTCATCACTAAAAATTATAGGTTCCATTACCAAGGGAAAGGGAGAAAACTGACATTTGAGCATATTAAATTTTGCAAGCTAAATGCTAAACAAAGGTGTAAAGAAGCTAAAGATATTGATGATTATAAATGCAATAAACTGTATTTTTATTTTTGTATGACTTTATGGCATTTTGATCTTACTGTGTGCAATATTAACTGTTTGACAATTACTGAAGATTTTTATCCCAGTACTGTTCCATGTGATCTAAATGTTTTATGAACATATAAACAAACATCATACTCATGCTTTTTGATTAAAAAGTAAATAAATGCATTCTAATTTATCTTCTGAATATTATCATACTTTTACGTGCCCAAGCTTTTTGAAAAACAAATGTTAGCAGATACAGTGCTAATAATGACTGCAACACACTTACGTTTATAATTACCCCCCCCATAGTTTCAACCAACATGTGTATAAAATGAAAGTGATGTGGTGGTATTTTCAGTTCTCAAAGACACTCGATAACAATTTCAATATTAAGGGTTTTTTTATTATTCTACAGTGATTTGCAAGTTATAGTTTTTTATTCTACTTGAGTCTGCTTATATATCTTAAGCCTCACACGTCTAACTCTCAATAACTTTTGAGTATGATAAAAATTGCCATAATACATTTGGCACATTTTTACTTTATTCACTTTCTTAACTGCTATTCATGGACTTGGGATAGTAGATCCACTTTGTTATTACTCAATTAATCTAATAATACACAATTATTTTTTGACAAACTGCTTTGACTGATGCATTTATATTTCCAATCCACATTAACAAGTATGTATGCCACCCTATAGAAGCATTAATTTTGATATTTGCTTCAGGTCCTTTTATAGGACTTTACTTTTCCTGAGTTATTTTTGATTGAAATTTCTACCTTCATCAGTTGAAATATGTCTTTTTGTTTTGTTTTGTTTTAGTAAAGGAATGCAAGAGTTCCATTTTCTGACTACCTACATTTTAAGATGGTTTTCAGTGCCTCATATATACTGCTTCTCAACTGGTATAGTATTCTTGTAATACATCCCAGACACATTACTGAGAAAACTTCAAGGAATCAACCATTATTAGAACCAATACAACACTTTTGCAATGTGGTTGCTTTTGATCTAAGTATGCATTGTTGGCTTTCTTAAAACCACAGGAACTCTTTTGTTAAGAAATGTCAGTTGGTGGCACTATAAATACAAAATATTTTTAATTATTTTTTTTTCTGAATAACCCCCCAAAATTTGTCTTCAGTTATGCTATAATGAAGTTTCCATCTGTATTTTTTTTACAATTGAGCAAATTCTGCAGTATTCACTCAATTATAATGCATTTAGATTAATAATTCACTCACAAATTTGATTACAACTTCTTTCTTCTTTCCAACATGGTTTCATCCATGGTGCTAAAGATCTGAAGTGTGACCTGGTTAGTACTTTTAATTATACTCTTCCCTCTTCTCTATGAATGGCTTTTTCTTTTGGCTTGCAGCCAGCTATATTAACTGCAAAAAGTGGTTCCATGCTAAAGGAACAAACAAACAAAAGTGTTCCTATGAGGTGAAGAGTTTACTGTGATTCTGTGAACTATTAAAAGCTAAAGTGAATTGAAGTTAGTCAAAAAGGTGGGATAAAGTCTAGAGCAGAGGCCAGATCAAGGAGATTAGCAAGATTCTTGTAAGCCAGTGACACTTGAAATTTCATTCTACCCCAGTGGGAAATTATCTGAAACTTTTGAATAAGGAAGATACATATTCTGATGTGTAGATTTAGAAGGTATCTCAGGTATCTCTGACCGTTTTGAAAAGAATGGCCTGGTAGAGTCTGGAGTGGGATACCTGTTAAAAGATGGCAGTGATCCAAGAAAGAGATGCTGGTGGCCTGGACCAGGATGGTACCAAGAAAGATAATGATAAGACTCCAGATTGTGCATTTATGTTAAATATTTATGCAACAGGATTTGCTGATGACTTACACATGGAGAGGAAGAGAAAATTAAGAATGACTTTAGATTTACCTGAGGTAAATGGTGACCACTGACAAAGATGGGATATTCTGGAATCAGAGCAAGTATGTTGGGAATGGGGAATCAAGAGCTCAGCCTTAGAAATTTTTTCCTAATATGTCCATTGCATCAAAAAGGAAATGTTAGATGGGTGATTGCTATGTTAGTCTGAAGCTCTAGGCTATAGATATACATGCAAAATTATCAGGACACATGTAGTGTTTTAGTCAGCTTTTTTGCCACTGTGACCAGGAGACCTGACAAAAACAGTCTTAGCGGGGGAAAAGTTTATTTGTGCTCATCATGTCAGAGATCTCAGTCCATAGATGGGCACCCAAGGTGAGACAGAACATCAGGGCAAAAGGAACAAAGAAAAGTAGCTCAAGATATCATAATCAGGATGCAGAGAAAGCCTCTAACCTGAACTCACCAGGGACAAATATGTACCCCAAATTCATGCCCCCAGTGACCCACCTCCTCCAGCCACACCCTACCTGCCTACTGCTCCCACCCAGTCAATTCATTGAATTGGATTAATGCACTGATTAGATTAGGGTTATCATAACCCAATCATTTCACTTCTGAACTTTATTGTATTGTCTCTCACATAAACTTGGGGAACTCCTTTATCTAAACCAAATATATAGTATATAAAACCATGGAAATGGAAGCAACACCAAGTAAGCAAGTGTGTACACAGGAAAGAAGAGATTCAAAGAATAAGACCTGTGGGATCCCTACACTTTGAGGTTGGAAAGATGAGGAGGAAGGAGCAAAGAAGACAGACAAGGAGCAACTAGCACTATAGGAGAAACAGTGTGGTTCCATGCATTGAGAAACTCTACAAAATATTTAGAAAGTCTAAAAATACTTTAGAACGTGTTTCAAGAATTGTGTCACTCTCTTTTAGCCTCTTTTATTTTTTTTGGCTTCATCTCACACTGGCAGCTTATTGAGAACACCCCAAAATTATTTTTCCTGTTTTGATCCAAAAACTATTTTTAAAAGGACATTTTCCTCTGCACTTCCTGGTGGAAATTGCCTTTCTCTGTGCGGTGTACTTTTTTAAGACCTTGCATGTGCATGTCCCCCCTTCCCACTTACAGTGTGGTCACATAATATGCACATTTAACTAATGCGATCTGTAATTCAGATGCACTTGGAGGAAAGAGAACATTACAATATTGTGGGTGATTCCACCTGCCACTCTACTCAATGCATATGCCCAAGAATACGGGAAACAGATATGAATCTGATGTTCTTTTGGGGTGATACCCACACACAGAAAAATACATTTTGAACCTACAGGTGCATTGGAGGATGTTCTCCAACTTAAATGTTTGCTTTGTTTGCTGATCTTGGAATCTAGTGATTCCATCCTGTCTGAACTGGCATAGGGTACAAGTGGTCCAGCCTTGTCTCTATCTATAGGAAACGTGTGTGGACTATTTTTAGCTCCAGTTTACTTAGGACCTGATATGTCAACCTTATGTCCTGCTTGACAATGTCCAGCAGTTATGCATCCTTAGGCATTTCATGACTCAAGTGGAGTGTTGCTCATCCTACACTCAAAATTCCTGCTATAGTGCAGGTTATGTATCCCTTGATATATGACACGGGAAGCATTTCAGGTTTGGGACTTTTTCAGATTTTGGAAATTTACACATATGTAATGAGATACTTAGAATGGAATGTAAGTCTAAATAAAAAATAAATTTATGTTCCATATAAACCTTTTGAAGATAACCTGAAGATAATGTTATACAATATTGTAAATAATTGTGCAAGAACAATATTTAATACAGTGGAATTTTCCACTGTGGCATCACGTCAGCACTCTGAAAGGTTTGGACTTTGGAACTTCTGGAATTAGGGTTGCTCAACCTGTGTTAGTTACCATGAACTTTTTCTCAGTCCCTAACAGAACATCTATGTTGTTGGTTACTTTTTCACACCCAAAACATTACTTTCACCCAAAATCATCTCGTCTTCCTCAACAACAATGTTGCTGCTGAGATGACTATTTAGTTCTACTGTTTAGGGGGACAAAGAATTGGGTTGTTTGTTTTACTTGCGATTTTTAATTTTTTTCAGAAAACTAACATCAAAACTCTCTCATAATTGCTAAGTTTAGCAGCATAACAGACTCTTTTTTTGTGTTCCAGGGGAAAAATAGTCTTTCATAAATGTGATATGATGATGGTTCACGCCTGTACTCCCAGGGACTGGGGGTGCTGAGGCAAGACGATAACAAGTTCAAAGCCAGTGTTAGCCCTTAGCAAGTAAGACCTTGTGTCAATAAAAAAAAAAAAAATTAAAAGGGTGGGATGTGGGTCAGTGGTTAAGCACCCTTGGGTTCAATCCCTGGTACACATCCCCCAGAAAAAAATGTGATAGGAGATGAGCACAGGATGGTTTTCTTGTTGGTGTAGAAAGTTGCTGAGCCACAGTTTTCACAGTGGATACAGCTGGGCATTATCCCTCTCTTTAGTGTTTGATTCTATCAACTGATTCCTATGAAGGACCAAACAGCCATAGAGAAGTAAAGGAATCAGAGTCCAGTTTCTAAGTTTGTGGAGGACAATCCGATGGCCTAATGTTGCCAACAGATGAGATGTGGTACTCTCAGGAGAGATGGATTTAGTTTACATCAATCAGTGCTTGAGCTGCTGATGGGGACAGCTGTTTCTGGCAAAGCAAGTTCTATAATCTTTCTTAAACCAGTGTGAAGGTAAAATGGTGCACCGCCAGGGAAATGTCTTTGTGTGACTGTAAAGTGAGAATGATGTCTCAGTTGGGGCCTGGTTTGGTGTGAAGCAACCACAAATAAGAACAAGCCTGAGAGGGGAAGCAGTATCCTTCACATCCGGCACCAGGGTCAACTATCACAGTTTCCTTCATAAAGATTCCCCCCAACCTCTGGAAGTTAGGGACCTCCAGAATATCAGCCTTCTCATGATCACTAGGACAAAGGCTGACAGTCTGGACACCAGACGATCTGAATACCAGTAGAAAGGAGATCTTCTTTTGCACCATACAATGGTCAAGTGGGTTGAATCTTCGTCAGAATTTTTATGCAAATCTTAGAGACTTCCTAGGTTACCTTGTAAAGCCTAAGGTGTATAGACTTTCTTTCACAGTGCAGGGACAGAGCTTACAGAAGCAGAATGCAATTAAAACTCAAATCCGCTATTCTGCTGCTCAACCCGATGCCTTATTAAAAATGTGTGCTTGTGGCCAAGGAAGTAGGAGGTGCGCTCTCGGCTGTCAGGCAGAGAAGAGAGTGTCGTGCCCTGGATTCATCTTTAAAGGCCTGCACACTCAGATCCCTGGTCCACGAAGAGGGAGTCGTTTACATCCTCTTCCCACATGACAATCAAAATCACACCCCAGACTTCACTTTTCTCACTTCTCCTACACAAGGGCTCATGGTTGGGCATAAGATAATGAGGACAGGCTCTGTCACCCACAGTGTGGCAAGATAAGATGTAGCATAGTCAGAAGAAATTATTTTAGGGTCCCCCTCCCCCAGAATTTTCACTTGTGACTCAATTCATCCTCTATATGGCTAGATGGGTGATATCAAATATGGGATCCTCAGATGCCCTAAGTTTTAATTTGGTGCTCTGACTTCATTTCTGGAATAAGTATACTATTAAATGTCTCCATGCCTCTGGCTCCTTGAAGGGAAATTTCAACTATAACTCACAGGCACCAAACTGTAAGAAACATGAAATTCACATGAAGTCTTCTCTGAAGTCCAGTTGAGACTAGCTTCCTTCTCCAACCTGCCTAGCATCAGTTTCTCTGACGCTTGGTCAACAGTCACTCTTAATAAATTGAAATGTATCAAAACATAATTGCAGGCTGGGTGTGGTGGTGCATACCTGTAATCCCAGTGACTTGGGAGGCTGACGCGGGAGGATCGCAAGTTCATACCCAGCCTCAGCAACTTAGCAAGATGCAAAATAAAATGTGAAAAGGGCTGGGTATGTGGCTCGGGAGTTAAGCGCTACTGGATTCAATCTCCAGAACCAAACAAACATAATTTCAGGAATGTTTTAAAAATCTTACCCATTTTTATGTATGTAACCATAGACACTCAACCTTCCTCGAAGTTCATTGTATTAAACCTCAATGGCTCAACCAACTTATATTAGCCCATAAAATCTATCCTATGCTTCAGGTACTTCTCACAGTTTTTAATTTTGTCTCCAAGGTGATGACATTCACCTTGAAAAATCACATGTATGCTTCAGATGGGAACTGAAGAATGCTAAATGCCGATGAAGGTTATAGAAATTCTATGTCAAAAAGGAATGAATAATGAGCTAATGGCATTGAACTACAGAAGAAAAGGAAGGAGGAGGAGGGAAAAAAGGATGACAATGAACTAAGTATTTTTCTTTGGGTTAATTGAAGGTGGAATACAGGACATTTTCTTTCTTCCCACAGGTCAGTTTGCTAATCTGGTAAATAGGGATACAGCTCTAATCAACCTACTGTGTAGGTTGAATAATTTATAACTATTTAATTCACTAACTACAAATCTGTAAGAGCCCATCACTTCCCATAGAAAAGAAAATACCCTCGTTGCTCCTTGACTGACTCAACCTTCAATTAAATCTGTTTGCGGTCTATATTTTGCTTGTTTGTGTCCAAGGAAGTTAGAAATGCTCATTGATTACAGTGATGTCATTTTATAAAAGCAGTAAACTTTTAATTATAGTATTTGTATACAGGGTTACTAACTCAACAAAATAAATACTAATAATTGATTAATTGGTTGCTAAAGATTTAAGACTTAAATATAAAAATCCCACACAGTCACCAAAGATTCCTAAAGAAATGGAAATACCTGGGAAGAATATCACCAAGATTTTGGGCCTTTATTTGAATATAAAAAAAAAGAGGTGGCTTACAAGTCCATTTAATTACATTCCCAGAGAGTTTGTATACAAATCAAATGGGAATAGGTTATACATTGACTAGTGCAAATTGCTTCCCAGAGTGACTATTAATATAGGGACACAACTCCTGAACCATAGCCCATGTAGTTTTGGGAAGGTAAGATGAGCATATGCTGCATATTGTTTAACACCCCTACTGGGGCCAGGAAAGCATGCAAACACATTGTTTTCTTTAATAAAGCATGTAAATATTCACACTAGGTAGGATAAATGCTGTTAAATCATCTCATATCAGTTCAAATAATTTATTTAAGAGATATCTGCCCAGTTATCTTTTCTCCCCCAGAATTATGTATAAGAGATTATAGACCTACATTTTTTAAGTATTTGGGGTGTTATTCAATCTCCTATGTGAAAATTTAATAGGCACCCAGGGGAGGATATAATATCAAATATAAATAATATACATAAGCTCACATTTTCGGGAACTCATTGAATATGTAAGCCAGGGAAATTTCCTGCATTGATTCCCAGGATTGAGAGTAAATGAATTCCTGGTACGCCCTACATAGTGCAGTGAGTAAGGAGAAAAGAAGGTTGAAGATGGGACTTTGGAAGCAATGATGAGGATCCCACAAAGGAGAAAGAAAAGGACTTGCCAGAGAAATGGGGATAAACCACATGATTATGTAAGTCTGAAGAAATCTTTTTTTTTTTTTTAATAAAAGGAATTCAGGAATGGCTGGGTTTGCAAAGATAGCATGTGACTGAGAACTAAAACATCCATTCAAACAGAACAACTTTGGTATCCTCTCCTGCAAAACGGTGGCTTCATGAGCTCACAGCCAGGCCTTGGGATGGGATTCTGTGCTTTGAAGAACCTGAACTTGGTTTGATGTTCTGCTGTCACAGACTGGAAGTACATCATTGTAGTTGAACCAGGTCCCACCTGTTTTCATTTTGCACTGGGCTCCAAGAGTCCTATAGCCGGTGCTGACTTCAGGCAAGCTCATCCCTGGAATGGAGTGGAGGACAATGTCCACTCTTTCATTAGGAGTAGAGGGACAGGCTGCAGCCTCACCACAGGAGGATGGACTGACCAGGTGGCGAGGAAGGGCCTGAGCTGTTGGATCCTGTCAGTTTCCATCAGCTGCCCTCAAAACATGGGGACATTGGCAGAGAGATAAATGACACACGGAGGGATGGCTTCCCCACTATAAACTCCCTATAACGGTGGTGTGGGACAGGATTCGTAGTTCCCCATGACAAGGGAAGGAGCGATGGGGCTCTTCAGAGCAAGGATCTGCTACTCATGTGGCATAAGGTGGGAATTTGGAAGGCACAGGTCTTCCCAATATTAACCCCAGCAGGGAGTAATAACTCTATATTTGCTTTGCATTTTCCAATTTATAAAGCAGATTTACAGCCATTTTTAGATTTCATTGATTATTTCACTCCTTAAACACACGAGTAACCATACAAATACTCCACATATACACACATTTTTATTCTCTGTCAAGCACAGGTGAAAGAGCTGGACCTTCTTCCATTTGAATAAAATGCTCTTTCACCTCTTCCTCATTAGTCACTGTCCTATTTTTCTCTTTGCTCTCATAGCCAACTAATGGGCACTATTGTTTACCCCAGAACCCTCGCTCTTTTCCATTCAGTCCTCACCCATGACTGGCTTCTGTTACATCATTCCACGGTCTCCTCTACTTCTTAGTGCTCTAATGAATGCCTGTGTCTAACCCCTCAAGCTACTGTCCATCACAGGACACCCCAATTACAGACCCTTTCCAGAGCCCTCCATGATGGAAGCATAAGTTGAATTTGACACTGCTGAGGACTCCCTAATCAAAAAACAACAGGCTGTCCTTCAGGTTCTGGAACACAATTCCTTTATCTATTTCCTCTTACTTCTCTAATACTGCTCTTTATTTATCCTTAGAGCTTCTTCCTTCCACAACAGTTGGGGCTTTATAGGATTTCCTCTTTGCCTTTGTCTTTTTCACTATGCACATTCTTCCTGAGAAATCAAATCCTTAATTTTCAGTGGTTTTAATAACCATTTGTGCTAGTATTGGTCTGGAGAGTGGGTAAACTCCTAACTTCTGGATCATTGAGACCCACGTTTGAATCTGGATACTTCTACCAATGTGACCTGGGACAATATATGTAATCCCTTGAACCTCAGTTTTCTTGCCCATAAAATTAGGGAAATAATCATCCCTATGTGTTACAGTTATCATAAAATTTCGTTTATTCACTGACATTTTTTGAATACACTCTAGGTGCTGTGTAGTGATGAACACCACCTTTAAAATCCTAGTGCAAGTGGCACTTCTGTTATAGTGTCACATGGACACTGAAATAATGAGCAAATGGATCAATGCCCAACAGTGGCAGGAACTATAACAAATAATTTAGGGCAAGAATTACTAATCTATTGATTGTGAAATAGTACAGTGTCTCACACAGAGCAAGTACCCAGTGAGTTTGGCATCATTGTCCCTGTCACCACCATCTGCGTTATGACCATTACCTGTAGTCAGGGTCCTGAATTTGTTTCTAGCCTAGACATCTCTTTTGATGTCCTCAGAAACCTTATAGTTAATATGCCTATAGCTAAATTCATCCTATTTCTTATTGATGTAAAATAGTCACTCTGTTTTAAGGAAATAAGATAATATTCTGAGCCAAATATGAGTGATCATGGTTCAGAAACTTGGATTCAAATTACCCTAAATAGCATGTTGTGCTAGGGAAGAGTTACCTGTACTTTTACAGCCATAAAATAAAAAAGATCATAAAGCAACCATTTGCTAAACACAATGATGGAAGCATTAGATAAGACAAGGTTTCAGCAAAAGAGGGAAATCTTTCTACTAGGTTTTAGATATCATAACATTCTTAGCGCTAGGAAGGGAGACCAGAGGGTGGCAGAGCTTAGAGATACATTCCAGAGGTTTGCTTATAGTCATGAGGAATTTAGGTCAGACACAAGGGTTGAAAGTGAATGACAATTAAAGGGACTAAGATAGCCCAAGGAAATTTTGGCTTTCACCTTGCAGGATACCATCTCCCACAATCACCATGCTCTCCTCAGCCAAGGTCAGCCAATCTGCAGGATCTTTAATATAGACAGCACCTCTTCAGAGAACTTGAGCTTCACGTTCCATATCTCCCACATTCATTTATGGTACATTCTCCACCTTGAACCATAGCCCGTAATTCTCAGCTGACCATCTGTGTTACCAACTAATATGTGCTTTGAACCTGCCTCTCCTCTCCATCCCTGTTGTTGTCAGCAGGTTCAGGACTTCAACCTTTCTCATTTGATCTATGGCAAGAGCTACTTACGTTCCCCTTCTCCAGGCTTTTCTCTCATCAGTCTTCTGCACAATGGTCAGAGCTTCAGTCATCTTCCGTGGGTGTGGCTCAAGTTCCTTCACCCCAATCATCTACCTTGACTCCTTAAGTTTCCTTGCTTCAGCTCTCCTCCACGCCTCCTCCTCTGGCCCTCCAGACTCCTGTAATCTGTGGAAAGCTCCTTGTGCTCACTCGCTTACTTGGCAGTGGGTCTTGCTTCTGCACACCTGATGCCCCTGCTTTTTCTCTCTCTGAAATACCTTGCATGGATGCTTTCACCTGGCCAAGTGCTGCCCTAGACCAACATCACCTCCTCTAAGGATGGTCTCTACTCCATCGTTACCTTTTCCCAGCTAGTACTGAGTTGGGTACCTCCCTGAAGGGTCCCATGTACTTCAGTTGAATCTCTGTCTTTTTCAACAAAATCACTGAGTTCTTTTCAATGTTATAGTTTTCTTTCTTTTTCTACAACATGCTCATTGAAAGAAGGGATGGGATCTTACTCCTTTTTCATGGGTTCTTCCAGGAATATCTACTGCCCTGTTCTATTCACAGGCTGTACATTCCTTTGTTTTCCACATCACATAACTATGAATTTGTCAAAATCTGGGGTTTTCATCTGAAAAATATATCATGTGGGAAACACCAATTATCCAGCATAAATTGAAATTTGTGGAAAAATTGCTTGTAATCAAGGACTTTGGTCAGTCACAGAAATACCCAACTTACAATATTAAACAGACCACTTAATCATGACTTCTGCATTTGTATTCATAATAATTATATATTTTTCTCCAAGAATCCTGGAGTTAGTCCTGGATTTCTTCTTTGTGAACAGAGGACCCGGTGTGATTTTTGAAAATCAGAAAGAACTTCCAGTAAGAAACTTACCAGAATCCAGAATAGCAATGCCTTTACTAAACCACAGACATCTCTTTGCATGGGTCCCTCTACACCAGCCTGAAGCACCTAGCACAGGGCTTAGAATCTGGAACAAAAATGCTGTTCTTCACTTTTCCTTTGAGGCACTGTCTCCTCTCTCAAGTTCATTGTGATGACCACTAGGAAACACATTATATTGTGTTCTTAACTGAACGAAGTTCCCCCTCACCTCTACCCATCCTTTTCTTCCTCCTAAATTCAGATGTCATGATTAACGAACCAAATTTATACAGGGACCCCAAGTCAAAACCTTCTTGAAAATCCTTGGACTCTTTTCTAACTTTCCCTCTGTAAAAATAATTGGTCCTCAGGCTATGCCCTTTTTCCCTTTTCAATCTTTTGTGTCTGGCTGATAGATGCTCAACGGGGCTTTCTTGGATGCCTGTTCTTATGAATTTGCACCTTTATCTCCATTTCTATGGTCCACTAATCTTTCACTTAAACTACTAAATAGTCCTCATGTCCTGGAAAACTAATTCTTCCAATAACCTTTCAAACTGTTTCCACACTTCAAGCCAGTTTAAACTTTAAATTCTCCAATACCTCACCATCTCATGAAGAATAAATGGAAATCTAGTAGCATCACATATAAAGAGTATTGCTTTCTGGTCACCAAGTACATTCTGCTCTCACCTCCCCCCTCACTCACCAAAGCATAGTTGTTTATAGCTATCTGTGGCACCCTCAAAATGCATGATTCTCCATGTCTCCTTACCTTCTCAGTTGATGCTTTTTCTGTCCTCAGAAGCTATCCCTCCTTTTGTGTCTTACCTGGAGAACTAGTCTTCTCTCAAAACTCCGCTCAAACATTTTGTGATATAACTATATGACTCCAAGCTCCATCTGGCGGTCTTTTCGCATCTCCAATCTCCTAACAGAAGGCACATTTCATGTTCTCAGATGGCTCTCTTCACGTTTCATCAGTAAACCACACTACATTACATTGGCTTATGTGTCTATAGTACTCAGTAGACCAGGAGCGCCTAACAGCCAATGGTGGTATCATCACCCTTTTTATTCTAAGTATTGACCACACTGCCTGGCACATAGTGAGCACTCAGTAAATATGTTCCAATAAGCAAATCAATGATAAGTATAGTAAGTCAGAAAATCAAAGCATCTATCCATCCAATAGGCCATAAATATTTTTCTCTTTGTAAAGAAGAAATGCATACTTTGGAAAGTAACTTTTTGCCAAGATGATCAGGAATTTATCAAGATGCCCACAATATGTATATCTTACAGAGTAGAAAAGAGGTATATTAATTAGTAGAGAATGACTTCAAAAACAAAGACTCTCAAGAGCTAATTGGAGGATGTATAGAACTGCTGAAATAAACTGAAGGTCAACTACAGAGAACATGAAGAAGGTTTCTAGGGGGCTAAGATCAGAGCAGTTATTTGGAGTGAACTATAAAGGTCACTTTTCAGTAGAGGACATTAGTGAGGAAATGAAACACTGGCAGTGAGAATGAGGGCAATAAAGAAATAGGAAAGGAAATGGGCTTCAGAAAGGGAAACAGTCCAGTTGTGGTGTTAGAAGATATATAAATAAGGGGAATATAAATAATGATGAGAATGGGCAATTATCATTCTAAGATTCTTTTCCTGAAAAATATTTTTTAAACAATGAAAAAGAATATGAATGAGATCTTTAAGTGGAATCAGGAACCCCCCAGCTATTGGCTATAGTCTTTGACAAGTACATGTGTAAGTCCTTTATCAGGATGAGTATACTTAGGTAACTTAAGTAAGATGTGAACATCAAATTCATCTTAGGGCTTTATTGTCCAAAGAATGCCCAACTGGACTTGATAACGGAGGACATGAAGACTACTGCTGACAAGTCATAAATCTCTGGGTGGGACGTAATGAAATGAAGCCATCAGACGTCCTAGCTTCCAATAATGTCATTAAGAGCTTGTCCTGGGCATCCAAACTGCTGTATTTTAGATTCACTTAAATAGTCCCTCCCTAGAACACTGACCAACTTCCAGAAGGTCTGCTTAGAAGCAGGCTCCAAAGTCTTCTGTATCAGGAAAATGTTTTCCATAGAGTCTGATTTGTAGGGATGGAGCATTCCTTGCTTGAAGAACCATGTGGCCCATTCAGACACTGGTACACAGCAGCACCAAGTCTGAAGATGGCAACACCAACAAGAAGGACTTCTTCTTCCCTCCCTTAGCCTCATTACACACTGAGCAATAACTGTAAGACCAGCTGTGGCATCTCAAAGGTGGCAAAGAACTGTATCAGCCTGGGCAGGAGCATTTTCTTTTCCCAAGAATGTTACTAAGTCATAGTGACAGATGAAAGGACAAAAGAAAATGAAAGGTTTTCAGATTCTTCCCAGAGAAGGAGCATTTCTGGACCCTTTGAACTAAGATTTCTGTATTATGTGTTTTTATTAACTTAGGGAGGGACTAGGAGAAAGTCCTGATATGTTTGGTGAACTCCTTAGTATGGGAGCATATTTATAGCCCTACACTGTTTAATTGGAATATCATTAAAATATCGTTTTCAAAGCAGTAGAATCATAACTTTCAGAGAAATATAAAGTTAATGTGTCAAAGATTTTCATTTAACTCGTTAATTAATGATAGAACCAGTAAGATGTCAAAGCTGGCTAAAATGAGACTATGATTACAGAGACTTATATTCTCTACTAGAAAAAACATCCACCTGAATCACTCTGAATAAGTATTATTTGCATTGCAATGTGCAGAAATCACTTCTATTATGAGCATCTTTCTAGATGTCATCTTCTCCTTGTAAGCGTTGTTAGTGACGGAGTCAATGGTGCACTCCTTATAAAGTCTCATAATTCCCAGAGGAGGATCTGCCGGATGCTGCTGGCATTCCACTGAATGGACACCCAGGAATCTTTTTTTTTTTTCACCTTCAGGTCTTAACAGTCTAAAATCAGACATGAAAAGTATTTCTCTTTTTCCTCAACTGTCCAGCTGCTTCTGAGATACAGCATACCTCACATTGTTAATTTTTAGGCAAGAAAATGAAATACACTAAAACATTCAAAGAAGTCAATATAGGAAAAAATGTGAAAGAATTTTAAACGGACCAAAAAATTTATTGGAGTCTTGTCTATGGGTTCATGTGGATTATCTCCGACTTTCATTATTGTTTTGGTATTTCAAAATTATACTACATTATAAAAAGCAGAAACTTACAATCATTTGATTTTTGCCCATAAAATGCAAATTAATTGTGCCCAGTAGAATGTTATTATTAGTCTTATTTAGACTTAATTTCCTTCTTTTTATAAACTCATTGCAACATTCCTTATTTGCTTATTATATGTGTGTTTTAAGTAGGAGTCATGATTTGGGGCTGGAGCAGTGGCTCAGGGGCTATGGCGCTTGCCTAACATGTGTGAGTACGTGAGTTCAAACCCCAGCACCACATATACAATGAAGTCTTGGAGCAACAAAAGCCACCTGAAAAATTAGATAAAATTGATTCTCTCTTTCTGTCTTAAAAAAAAATAAAGTCATGATTTCACCCCCTTTTAAAAATGAAATCTTTAAATGTGAAAATTGATGATACCAAGATGAAATCATTCTTGCCAGATCCAGAGAGAATTAGATCTACTTATGAAATGGGAAGACTCATGCTTGCCATGATAAGAATATTTTAAAGGCCCAAAAGAGATTTTTTTTTTTGTTCTCCACATACCCATCTTCTCCATGCCTCACATGTATGTATAGATTTCTGTAACAATGATTATGTTTAACATTTTTTCTTTTTTTATTAAGGAGTAGAGTTGTTGTACAATCATAAATGCATATAAAGTAGCAATATGGTATGCGTTTGTTCCTAATCCATAGCTGTCCCCACATCACTCACACCCATCTCTGGATTCTTCTACACTATGCCCCTACAACAGATAAAAATGTCCACATCTCTCTCTCTCTCTATGCATATATATATATATATATATATATATAAAAATTCAGGAAAATTTACAATTTTATATATATATAAAATTGTATATATATACATAAATTATATATATAAATTGTATATATATATAAAATTGTATATATACAATTTTATATATATATACAATTTTATGTATATATATATATATACATAAAATTGTAAATTTTCCTGAATTAAATGATTGCATAAATATTATTTGACTTCTTGGGGGTGGTAAAGAGTATGTCACAAATATTGATTGTCTCCCTAGATCTCTCTCTATCTTCCCTCCCTCTCTCACCCCTGCCTCTTCCCTTCCCCCACCCCTTCCAAGTCTATTTTTCCCCTGGATTAGGTTTTGCTATGCCCTTGGTGGGTCAAACACATGAGTTTGACTGCATTTTCACCCAAGCCTGGGTTTAGCTCTACCCTCCATAAATGAGGGAAAACATTTGACCCTTGCCTCTCTGGGTTTGGCTAACTTCGCTCAACATGATTTCTTCCATTGCCCTCCATTTACCTTCAAAAACCACAATATCGTTGTTTCTAATAGCTGAGCAGAATTCCATTGTATGTATGTATACCAGAGCTTTTGGATCAGTTCTTCCAGTAAAGGGCATCTAGGTTGGTTCCATAATTTAGCTATTGTAAATTGAGCTGCTGTGGACATTGATTTTGCTGTATTTTTGTAATGTGCTGATTCTACTCCTCTGGGAAAATAACCAGAGAGTGATAGCTGTTTCATATGGTGGATCCAACTCTAATATTTTGAGGAGTTTCCAGAGCAGCTGTACCAGTCTGAAGTTCCACCAACATCTTTAACTTTTTTTTTAAAGAGAGAAGGACAGTGACAGAGAGAGAGAAACCGAAAGAATCAATTTTTATTGAGTTTTTTCACATGGCTTTTGTTGCTCTGACACTTAGCTATGTGGGTGCAGGGGTTTGAACCTGTGTACTTGCGCATGCCGGGCAAGTACTCTAACAGCCAAGCCACCACTTCAGCCCCATCTTTAACCTTTTTTTAAGGCCAAACAATTCACACAAGATTTTCTCACTAGACCCCTGGGTCAGCAACACTTTTACTAGTTAGAACTGATGTCAAATCCTGCCAGAAGCCTCCTAAGTAAATGAATTTTATATCCAAGTAACTTACATTAATCCCCCCACCTTTGTTTTGCCTTTAAAATCTTCTTTTTTCCTAGACCCCTTTGGATATGCTCAGCATTTACTGTGGCTTGCATATGTCCAACAAAGTGCTCAATTGTTCCCAAATAAATAACTTCATTCTTTGAAGAAATTCTTGGGTTTTTTTCTTTGTTTGTTTGTTTGTTTGTTTTTAGGTTGACAAGTAAATAAGAATGGAATTCTATCAATCCAGTGGAGATAAGGCCACTTTAGCTCTTGCATTAGCAAATGAACCCAGACTTAGTTCTATGACTAAATTAAAGGAATGTTCACAGAGAAATTAGTTTAATGTCACTCTCTGGAGGCAAATAATTTTTTTCTTCATGTCATTAAAATGATTTTGGTTTGTGCTGAAGGGTTAAAGGCTCTAATCTTTCCTAGTTTACTTGATAGGTCCCTTAGTACACAAAATAAATTTGGAAAAATATAAAGTCAACCAATTTAAAGTAGAGATTTCTATCACCAGCAATAAAGAAGACAGAGCCCTGAGTGGTTCTCCTGTTTCAAATTCTATACTAAAAGAAAATTGGCATTGTTGTGCTGACAGATTGCAAAGACATCACTAAAAACAAAATAAAACAAAGCACCCTGAACTGAAAACTGCCCTTTAGTTCTGAAGCACTCTGATCCGAAAGATTAGCCTTGTCCCAGAATAGCTATGGCCCAGCTGTATTAAATGCAAACCCTCCCTGAAAAGAGAATCATCAATTTATTCCTTCAAGTTTCCCACAGTTTAAGATCAACCAAACATGAGTGAAAAAAAATATCTTCAAGTGAAAGCAAGGAGAATTCACAAATAGCACCAAGAAATTTAAATCATCGTAGAATTTCAAATATTGAAATTGTAAGATAAATGTTATAGGTGAATTTCACATGATACTTAAAAAAATTAAAGAGAATTATTGAATTAGAGAATAGAAAGACACAATTGAAAATGCTATACACAAAGACAAAAAGATGGAAAATATTAACAGATTTGGATGACAGAGCAAGAAAGTCTTGAAAATATCATATTAGAATCCCAGAAGCAGAGAATGGACAAGAGGCTACATAGAAAAGATACTGAATAAAAAATGTTCCAGAGACCATGAAGGAAAGAATCCACACTGGAAACACATACATACACATACACACACATGCATGTGGGCACACACACACACACACAAAATCCCAGTTAAAATAATAATATTATTAATAAACATATAGACTTGTTACTAGACTTTCCATCACTAGAACAAATACCTGAGATGATTAACTTATAATGAGGAGAAAAACTTGATTTTGGCTCATAATTTTGGAGATTCCAGTCCATAACAGCTTGGCTCCATTGCTTTTGGGCCTGCAGTAAGGCAGCACCTCATGGTAAGGAGAATATGGTAGAATCAAATCACTAACATGTGGCCAAGCAGCTAAACAGAGAAAGGATGGGAGCAAGGTCCCACAATCCCTTTCACAGTCTTGCCTCCAAGGACCCAAAAATCTCCCCACAAGGCCTCACCTCTTAAAAGTTCCACCATCTCTCATAGCCCCATACTGGGGACTAAGTTTTTGTGTTGTTATTTACATAAATAGCCATGGAATGGCCCTCAGGGGACATTCAACATGCAGACTATAACAACACTTGATAGTAAAACTGTAAAATACCAAAAGCTAGTAATAGAGGCCAAGGCCACAAAAAACAAGTTGTTCACCTACAAAGAACAACAAGGAACAACCAGAGAACTGGAAGCAGACTGCTTATCAGTGAGATAATACCTTCCAAATACTGAATAATGCTTCCAAATGCTGAATGAGTTGTCCAACTAGAATTGTGTACTAGAAACTTTATATTTCAAGAAAGACTAAGGACCAGACCAAAAAAAGGCTTCAGCAGTGCATGAAGATTCCAATTTCTTCACATCCTCATCACCACCACCTCTCCCTTTTTTCAATTATAGCCAACCTAATGGATGTCCTGTAGGTCTTTCTTTCTTTCTTTCTTTCTTTCTTTTTTTAATGAAAGAGGGACAATGAGAGAGAGAGAGAAAGAAAGAAGCAAATTTTATTTAGTTTTTCATGTTGCTCCAACACTTTATTTTGTACATAGTGCTGGGGTTTGAACCCATGTTTGCACATGCCAGTCAAGTGCTATAGCCACAGAGCCACCACTCCAGACCCTCCTATAGGGTTTTGTGATTTTTATTTTCTCTTTGATGTATTCACCCTGACAAAAGAACAAGCCATAATGAATATGTGTACCATTGCTACAGTCAAATATTATCTTCCGCAATTTTCTAGGGGACAAAGCTAAGGGCAGAAATACAAGAGTGAAGCATGCATGCACATTCACACTAGAAATACTCAATGTATGAGAATGCAATAATGGAGAAGGGGAAATGTTTTGTTTTTGTCTTAATGGAACATTTATACAAATGTATTTTAATATTTGATCCTCATCAAGGCTGAATATGTAATAAACAAACACATCAGTTTTTTCTTAACATTTCAAAAATTAAGGATCACACCCATTCCACACAAGTTCTTATTTCCCCAACTTTTATCATTTGGAATATATTTTGAAAGTATCTAGAGACAAAGAACAGCAGGAAACTGAATCTACATGTCTAACTTAGGAAATGAGATCCCAAGCTGTACATTGGAATGTAGTCTGTATGTGCGTCTGATAGGCCTTCTTAAAGAATTAATGAAAGAAAATTAAAGTTAAATTCTTAGACACTAACAGCTTGACTCTTGAAAGAAGATAGAAGAGAATGTCTTTCCCTAACTTCAGAGCAAGTAAGGAACACAGCATAAGGCCAAAGAACCCCAAGGTTCATAAAAACTACCTTTGGATTCCAGATAGAGATGGGCATAAAGGGAAAACTTCACCTAGTATTATTAAAGCATCCTCTGTCTGGCCTGGGGTGAATTTGACACAGCTTTTTCCAGAGCAGTGCTATTCTTGTAGAAGTGGTACAATTTTGTCTGTAGAGCCTTTATGCACACACCAAACAAATTTAAAATTCCAGTACTAGAGAGAATTCTTTCATTGATGTGTTGCAGGCCCGCAACCAATGGTAGTCCCTAGGTGACGATTGTTGAATGAAGTCATAGCACAGAGGGTAACACGGTTAGTTCAGATAGGGTAAAAAGTGCAATCAAAAAGGAGACTCTCAACCACCTGGGACCCAGAAAGGTAGATGATGTAGACTTAAGAGGAGCCTCAGTGACTTTCCAAGTTGTGGCCTGGAAACCTAGGATGAACACAATTATTCCTTGGACTTTGAACTCTGCTTCCTTCCTAATGTTATACAAGTAGTTTTTCCATTATTCTCATGATGTTAACTTTACCTCCAGTGATACTGGCGAGTCCTCAAGAAGCAGGAGTTACAAAGACATGAACAAAGGAATCTAGCAGAGTTTCAGGGTAACAGTATAAATGTGAATCAAAGGGCAAACTCCAAGGCAATAGAGTTCCATAAGGCTTAAAATCAAGGAAAGGGGCTGGAGTGGTGGCTCAGTGGTTACAGTGCTTGCCTGGCATGCGCAAGAACACAAGTTCAAACCCCAGCAACATTTACGCAACTAAGTGTTGGAGCAACTAAAAATCACATGAAAAACTAAATAAAATTGATTTTTTCTCTCTCTCTTTAAAGAATATTTTTAAAAAAGAAGAAGGAAAAATACTCCCTTTTCTCTCTTTACTTTTTTCATTCCATTTTTATTTTTCTCTTACTTTAAAAGAAAATTGGGTGTATGTATGTGTGAATGTGTATATATGCACCAAAGATAGATGACAGAATGGATGTTTGTGTCCCCTCAAATTCATATGCTGAAAACTTAATCCTCAAAGTGATGGTATTTATATTTGGGATACTTGAGAGGAAATTAAGTTTAGATGTGATGATGAGGCTGGAGCCCCCATGAGAGAACTGTTATCAGTTTTATGTATTTCCATCTTGGACTTTTTCTATTTATTTTCATGTACTACAATACAACCCTTTGGCATGTTACTTAACCTCTGTGCCTCAGTTTCCTCTTCTTTAGAGTGCATAATAATAATAATAAGCAATGTATGTATCTACTGTGGGTTTTAAATCAGATTGTTCTTATAAAGCCATTAATACAATGACTAGAACATAAGAAGTTTTCTATCTTAAATCAGTATCTGACTATGTAATGTAGTTTTTTGTGTTATTATTTACATAAACAGCTGTGGAATTGTACTATCCAAATAACACCCCAGCCCAAATAAGCAAAGCGACAAAATCCCAACACCTATCAAAAAAGTCCCAAAGTATAGTTTTAGATCTGGAATGGCAAAACTACCTGTTTCGTCTTTCTTTCTTCGTAGTGTTTTGGCAATCCTTGGTTTCTTATTGTTCCAAATGAATTTGAGAATTGCTTTTTCTATGTCTGTAAAGAACGACATAGGTATCTTTATAGGGATAGCGCTAAATCTATATAAAGCTTTCGGTAGAATGGCCATTTTTATTATATTAATTCTGCCTATCCAAGAGCATGGGACATCTTTCCATCTTCTTAGATCATCTTGGATTTCATTCTTCAATGTTCGATAGTTTTCATTGAAGAGATTTTTGATTTCCCTTGTTAGGTTAATTCCCAAGTATTTTATTTTTTTCGAGGATATTTTGAAAGGGACTGATTTCCTGATTTCTTCTTCAGTCCTATTATTATTAGTATATAGGAAAGCTATTGATTTATGGGTGTTGATCTTGTATCCTGCCACTTTGCTAAATCTATTTATGAGTTCAAGCAGTTTACTGATGGAGATTTTTGGATCTTTCAGATACAGGGTCATATCATCAGCAAAATGAGAGAGTTTGACTTCCTCTCTTCCTATTTTTATCCCTTTGATTTCTTTCTCTTGCCTAATTGCTCCAGCTAGGGTCTCAAGAACAATATTGAATAACAATAAAATAACCAGTGAGAGATCTCAGGCCACACACCTTAACACTGAAAATTAGAAAAAGGCAAACAATTCTCCTTCTCAAACCCATAGCCCCACAGCTAAGGAATCCATGGATAAGGACCTTGATGGAAAAATTAGATAAGTAACAACATTCAGATTATTAAAATGATCAAATAATTAAAAGAAGGTTTAAGAAAGGAAATAAGAGAGTATTACAGAAACTGAAAGATCATTATAATAAAGAATTAAATATACTGAAAAGAGACATACCAAAGCTCTTAGAATTGAAAATCACAGTCAACCAAATTACAGGTTCAATGGAAGGTATCAATAATGTAATGAACTCAATATATAATTGAATTTAAGCTCTTGAAGAAAAAACATCAGACAACAAAGACAGATTGAGTAATCGAACTCACAGAAGGCAGACAAGAAAAAATACTTAATGATGAAGATCAGAATTTCCAATAATATGAGATTAAATCAGAAGAAATAACATGAGAAAAATTTGGGATAGAGGAGCATATTGAACAACAAATGAAAGACATAAAGAACCTTCTCAATGATATGATCAAAGATAGTTTCCCCCATTTCAGAATTGAACCAAGAAATACACATTCAAGATGAATATAGGACACCAAGCAGACCTAAAAAAACGAGAAACTCACCATGACACATCACATCCAAAATGAATAACAGAGAAAACAATGAAAGAAGATTAAAAGCTGTCAGAGAAAAGCACCAAGTCACACTCAGAGGCAAACCTATAAGGATTATCTCAGAATTCTCAACTCAGACCATGAAGGCTAGGAGACCATAAACGAGATATATTTAAGTATTGAAAGAAAATAGTTTTCAGACAAAACTACACCCAGCGAAACTCAACTTCAAATTTGATGGGGAAATAAAAGCTTTCCACAATAAGAATAATTTAGCAACATACATGAAAACAAAACCGGCTCTACAGAAAATATTCAAAGATAAGCTTCAAGCAGAGAAACAAGGAAACAACTCCCAAAGCCCTAAAACAAAGAAAAGTTAATAAAGGCATAACTCACTAAAAGATACCCAAGACAACACACAATACAGTGAAGGTCACAATGGCAGGGAACCAAAATCACATATCTATTCTAACCCTGAACAGCATGGATGGATGAATGGGTCAAAAAGTAAAATCCAACAATATGCTGCTTATAGAAGACATACCTCATAGCCAATGACAGGCACAAATTGAAGGTAAATGATTAGGAAAAAAAACCTACCCTGCTTATTGCCCATAAAAGCAAGCCAGTGTTGCAAAACTTATAAATGATAAAGTAGAGTTTTGTCCGGTCCCAGCCGGCAGGAACCAGACGGCTCTCAAATGGCAGTTGACTGGGAATGAAGTAGACCCACTGGCCCTGAGTTCTCCAAGCGCTTTATTTCTCCCTCTCTCTCACTAGAGGCCTCCAAGTGCTTCCTTCTCCGCCTTCTCTCTCACTAGAGGCAAGGCCTTTACGTACATCTCCTCTCACTAGAGGCAAGGCCTTTTACATTTAGAGTCAAGGCTATTCACATTTTCTCTCTTTGGAGTCCCTGTTTCTACCGCCACTCTGTTTCTACTGCCAAGGCTCTTCTTCTTCTTTTTCTCTGCTGCTGCTGCTGCTTACTAGTGGCTACTCTTTTTCCCTGAATGCCCGGTATTTATCTGTTACAACAACCAATAGGGATACAGTGCAAACACATTCAACCAATTGTAACAAATGAGTGGCCTAATGGCTTAGTCATGCGGTCAGGCAATTTGCTAATTACTAGGGAAGATACAAGCCAGCTGGGCCTCTTACAGAGTTGTTCACCACTAATTCTTTTTCTCTGATATCCGGCCAGGCATCATGTTGGCCTTAGTCTCCAACAGAGTTTGACCAAAAATTAGTTAGAAGAGACAAAGAAAGAAAGTCACTATATCTTAGCTAAGGGAATACTACATCAATAAGACAATACTATAGTTAATATTTATGCACTAAACTTCAATGTTCCCAAAAACTTTGAGAAAATACTTCTGGACATTAAACCACTTATTGATCTCAACATAATAATACCAGCAGATTTTAATGCACCTTTATCACCAATAGATAGATCATCAAAATAAAAAGTCAGTAAGATGTCTCCAGCCTGAACAACTCTATAAATCAAATAGAACTAAAAGACATCTACAGAATTTTCCATGTCAAAGCAGCTGAGTTTACCTTCTTCTCAGTAGCACATGGATTCCTCTCCAAAATAGATCATATCATCATCCACAAAAGAAATCTTAGCAAATACAAAAAAAGTTGAAGTACTCCCATGTATTGCATCAGACCACAATGATATGCTACCACAATGATATTACTAATTTATGTTAGTAAATTAACAGCAAGAAAAATAGCAGAAAGTACACAAATCCATGGAGATTGAATAATACCTTCTTAAATGAAGAATAGACCAAAGAGGAAATGAGAACAGAAATCAAGATATTCTTGGAAATGAATGAGAATGAAGACATTACGTATCATAACCTCTGGTACAGTGTGAAAACATTCTTAAGAGGTAAATTTGTAGCACTGAGTGCCTTTGTCAAAAATCGGGAGAGAGCACAAATAAATAAACTTCTTTACAAAAAAGAAGAACAATCCAATCTCAAATCCAGGAGAACACAGAAAGTAACCAAGATCAGAGCCAAAATCAATGAAATTGACAACAACAACTAAAAAGAATTAATGAAACAAAGTGCTGGTTCTTCAAAGAATAAATAAATAAAATTGACAGACCGTTATCCAAACTCACCAAAAGAAAGAATGAAATGAAGTCAATCAACAAAATCAGAAACAGAAATGGTGACATCACCACTAACTCATCTGAAATTCAGAGGATTATCAGAACTTATTTTGAAAAACTGTACTCCTCCAAATTGGAGAATCTGAAGGACATGGACAAATAGCTAGCCATATATGATATTCCCAAACTGATGCAGGAAGATATTGAACATCTCAACAGACCAATATCAGGTGACAAAGTTGAAACAACAATCAAAGCCCTTCCAAAAAAGGAAAACTCAGGAGGACCTGATGGATTCTTAGCTGAGTTATACCAGGACTTTACAGAAGAAATAACATCTCTCTTCAATAAGCTATTCCATGAAATTGGAAGGGATCGAACCCTCCCAAACACTTCTTATGAGGCAACCATGACCCTGAAACCAAAACTCAACAAAGACACATCAAGAAAGAAAACTACAGACCAATATCCCTGAGGAATATAGATGCAAAAATCCTTAACTAAATCCTAGCAAACTACATCCAAAAACACATCAAAAAGATAATACATCAGGATTGAGTGGGCTGCATTCCAGAAAGGCAAGGTTGGTTCACCATACACAAATCAATAAATGCAATTCATCACTTAAATAGAATTAAAGACAAAACCAATACTCATTTATAATCAAAACTCTGGAGAAGATAGGGATCAAAGTGACTTACCTTAATTTTGTCAAGGCTATTAAGACAAAATCATAGCCAACATTATACTTATTGGAGAAAAACCAAAAACATGCCCACTAGACTAGGGTACAAGACATGACTGTCCACTCTCACCACTCTTATTCAATTTAGTCCTCAAAGACTTAACCAAAGCAACCAGTCAAGAGAAGAAAATCAAAGGGATTCAAATAGGAAAAGAGGAAGTTAAACTATCTCTATTTGTCAATTATAGGATCCTATACCTAGAAGACCCAAAAAATCTAACAGAAGACTTCTAGATATTACAAATGAATTTAGCAAAGTGGCAGAATAAAAGATCAACACCCATTAATGAGTAAATTTCCTGTACTCCAACATCAGTTCTGCCAAAGAAGTAATCAGGAAATCTGTCCCATTCACAATAACCTCAAACAGAGTAAAATACTTAGGAATAAATCTAACAAAGGAAGTAAAAGACCTCTAGAATGAAAACTATTGAACATTGAAGAAAGAATTGAAGAAGATGGAAAGATATCCCATGTTCATGGTTAAGCAGAATCAGTATAGTTAAAATAACCATTCTGCCAAAAGCACTGTATAGATTCAACATAATCCCCATCAAGATACCAACGTCAATGTCATTCCTCACAGATATAGAAAGATTCATTCAGAATAATAAGCCCAGAACAGCCAAAGCAATACTAAGCAAAAGAAAAAAAAAGAGGTATCACAACACCTGACCTGAAATTATAGAGTCATAGTAACAAAAATGGCATCCTATTGGTATCATAATGGAATAGAATAGAAGACACTGAGACAAAACCACAACTCTTTAACCATCTGATATTTGACAAAGGGGACAAAAATGCAGCTTGTTTAACAAATGGTGCTAGACAAACTGGACAGTGATATGAAAACAATTGAAATTAGATCCTTATCTCTCACCCTGCACAAAAATCAAATCAAAATGGATCAAAGAATTAGGAATTAAGCCAGAAACCATACAATTATTAGAAGAAAAAAATAGGATCAACACTCTACCATATTGATGTAGGTACCTTCTTCCTTAACAAGACTTCTATAGTGCCAGTATTAAAACTAAGAATTAATGAATGGGATGCCACTAAACTGAAAAGTTTCTGCACAGCTAAGGAATTAATCAAGAGTGAAATAGAGAACATACAGAATGGGAGAAAATCATGGCCTGCTACCTCTCTGACAAGTGTCTAATATTCAGAATATACAGAGAAATCAAAAAACTTAAAACCAAAAGCACAAACATTCCAATGAATAAATATGCTATTGAAATAAACAGAAACTTCTCAACAGAGGAATTTCAAAAAGCCAAAAGATATATGAGAAAGTGTTCTACACCACTAGCAATCAGAGAGATGCAAATCAAAACTGCATTGAAATTCCATCTCACTCCAGTCAGAGTAACAAAAATGAATAATATGAACAATAACAGATGCTGGAGGGGTTGTGGGGAGAAAGGAAAACTAACACACTCTTGTTGGGACTGCTAACTGGTAAAGCCTCTCTGGAAAACAGTGTGGTGACTCTTCACACAATTAGGGATGAAAACACCATTTGACCCAGCTATCCCACTCCTGGGTATTTTCCCAGAAGAGCTAGAATCAGCTTATTACAGAGATACAGCTACATTAATGTTTATAACAGCTCAATTTACAATAGAGAAATTATGGATACAACCTAGATGCCCTTCATGGGATGAATGGATCCAAAACTGGTGTGTGTGTGTATATATATATATATATATATATATATATATATATATATACATGCATACACACACAGAGAGAGACACACACACACACACACATATGCACACACACACATACATACATATACACAATGGAGTTCTACTCAGCTATTAGAACAGTATCATGGTCTTCACAGGTAAATGAATGTAAATGGAAAAAAAAAAAAACCACGCTGAGCCAAACAAGCCAAACACAGAGACTTAAAGGTTGAATGTTTTCTTTTACATGTGAAAGCTAGATGGAAACCTAAGATAGTATGAAAGTAAATCAAGTTTATTTAATAGACCCACCAAATTGGAAGTAACACATAAGCTTGGGGACTATAACTATGAAGGGGATGGAGGAGAAAGGGAGGAAAGAGAGGGAGGGAAAAAGGGGGTGTTCAATACTGTAGCGGACGCTTTGACTCCAATGAGAAGTTGAATATACCCAGACAAGTATATAAATCTAGTAATTTCAAGATTTAAGATACATGTATATGGTCATTTATGTCTGTAACTTGGGGGAATTACAGAGGAGACATGAGATCAGGGAACAGGGGAAGTAGAGAAGATCCTGGACAAAGATCAAGTATACAGCAGCTCTGTCACATATTCATGTACGAATGTAAACCAACAAATCCCTTCATTATGTAAGACAATGTTGAACCAATAAAAAATTCCTCAACCCTTCTTTACATATGTTATCAAGGTTTCTATATCCCTTTGATGTGAAACTAAAAAATTTAAAAGCATCCAATTACATATCAGTTTTATGAAATAAAAGGGGTTTGTGTGTTTATAAAGATGTTGGTGAATTCCAACAATAAGTTTTCAAAATTTGAAATTCAATACCATGCTTACTGATTTATTTTGAATTTATTTTTCAGTTCTATACAATATTTTTCCATCACACCACTACATTGCCTCTCTTAAGTCATATTCAAGGAAGAGTGACATACAATTGAGGGAAGACAGAGAAATGAAGAAAAACAAGGAATGATATTGGAATGTTATTTCTAAATGTCTTCCTCACATTTACTATTTTATAGTTGAAGTTGGGCAACCTCTTTGATTATAAAATAAACATTTTATAAGTTTAGCTTTAAGCCATATCAGAAAATTTCATTGCCCAAAGATAGATGTACTTCAGTGTTTTTTTCCTGGCTGGACAGTATTTTTAATGATCAAGGTGTTTGCATATACCTTGGGAAGGTTAGAGGTTAACTGTGGTCATAGTTCAGAACTATGAATTGGATGGAAGTACTTTTGATTGGAGAATACGATCAGGAGGAATTTTCAATATAGTAGTATCCCTCTTTCTACCCAACTTAAAATTGGAAATGTAGAGTGACAGGTGAAAAAGTCAAATGAGACCAAAATAGCATCATTATTATTTTTAAAAGTTAGTCTAGATGGCAGGGTTTATTTATGAGACAAAATGTCCTACTAAGATTCCTTACCTGAATGAGGCAGCCTCATACAAGCAAATGTCTTGCTAAGCACGAGCAGGTCTCCACCACAGAGGACTGCCCTGAGGAACGTCTTCTTTGGGACAGCTCTTCTCCAAAGGAAAAAGGTGAAAGGGACTGAACCAAGATGAGAAGGCAGGAGTATAACTCTTAGAATGATCTTTCATATAATAGGAGCAGTGGAGAATATGTGATTGTTTCACAACCTTTGGCTCATTGATATTTTTATTATGATAGAATACGTATAACAAAGTTCATCATGTTAGAAATGTTAAAGTGCACAGTTCAGTGGTATTAAATACACTCACAATGTTGTACAACTGTCACCACTGTACAACTGTCAGAGCATTTCCAACACCCTGAAAGGAAATCTCATATTCATTAGTCACTCTCTATTTCCCTTTACCCCAAGCCTCTGGCAACCATCAGTCTTAATCCTGTTTCTTTGGATTTATCTATTCTGCATATTTCATATAAATGGAACCATACAACAGTTAGGCTTTTTCATCTGGTGTCTTTCACTGGGCAATGTGTCTCTGAGGTTCTTCCTTGTGGTGTATTTCTGTACTTCACTCCTTTTTATGGCAGAGAGGTATTTCATTGTATGGACATACCACACTTAGTTTATTCATTCAGTCATGGACATTTGCACTGTTTGCATCATTTGGCTTTTGTAAATAGTACTGCTATGAATAGTGCACAAGTTTTGGTTTGAACACCTACTTTAGATTTTTTGTGTAATTACCCAGGAATGGAATTGTTGGGTCTTATGGTGAGTCTTTTTAACTTTTGGAAATATCACCAAACTGTTTCCTAAAGCAGTTCCATAACTTTTCATTCTTACCAGTAATTTGTGAGGATTCCGATTTCCTCAAATCCTCCCCAATACTTGTTTTCATTTTGTTTTTTTCATAGCCTTCTTAGTGGATGTGAAGTAAGTAGAATCTCATTATCATGGGGTTGTTTGTTTGAGACAGGGTCTTACTATGTTGCTTAGTGCCTTAATAGGTTGTTTTGATTTGCATTTGAATAAGAATATGAAGTACCCTTACATGTACTTATTATCCATTTGAATATCTGTTTTGAAGAAGTGTCTTTTTTAACTCCTTTGACCATTTTTTAAATTGGGTTCTTTGTCTTTTATTATTGAGTTTTAAACATTTTTTATACATATATTCTGGATAAGAGACTCTTATCAGGGCTGGAGCGGTGGCTCAGCGGTTTCGGCGCTTGCCTGCCAAGCACAAGGACCCGGGTTCAAACCCCAGCACCACGTACACAACTAAGTGTTGGAGCAACTAAGGCCATGTGAAAAACTAAATAAAGTTGTTTCTCTCTTTCTCTGTCTCTCTCACTGTCTCTCTCTTAAAAAAAAAAAAAAGAGACTCTTATCAGCTATGTGATTTGCCAATATTTTCTTCCATTCTATGAGTTGTCTTTACACTTTCTCCACAGTGCTTTTGATGCACAAAATTTTAACTTGACAAAGTCTAGCTGTCTCTCCCTCTCCCTTTCTTTCTGCTTATGCTTTTTTTGTTTGTTTATTGGTGCATCATAGTCCTACATAATGAAAGGATTTGTCATTTTACATCCGTATGTGCACACGTTATGACAGTGAAATTCAAACCCATTCCTTATCCAGCATCCCCCACTTACCCTCTCCCAGGTCACTTATCTCCACTGAGGTACCCCAACTTATAAATATATATGTATATATGCATTTTTAAATTATTTCTAGTTTATGTGCTTACATGAGTATTACTTAGCATCTCAGGGCTGTAATATATATCATACATTGTTTGTAACCCCCTTAGAGCTCCCCATCCACCTCCCTCTCTCGTCCCCCTGCTTCCCTCCCCCATGTTTAAAACTTCATTGCCAAATTCAAGGTCATAAAGATTTATCCAAATGTTTTCTCCTAAAAATTTTACGCTTTTCCCATAGTTCATAGATATTACAAAGAGAAAAACTTTCTAAATGTACTCCAGTGAAGTAAAATTTACATGAACAAAATACATCCAATTTAAATATACAATTCAATGAATTAGGAAAAGCATATCTCAAATCACCATCACAATTAAGACATGGACATTTCTATGACCCCACAAATTTTCCTTAAGGCACCTATGGTCACTTATTCCCACTCCTCAATTTATGCAATCACTGATCTGGTTTCTATCAGTATAGATCAATTTCATGTGTTTTGGAAACTTACATAAATAACATCACATATAGTACACCTTTGTGCCTGATTTCTTTTCTCAGCATGGTATTTTTTATTTTGTACATTCATATTGTTGCTTGTATTAGTAACTTCTTCTATTTTATTACTCAGTAGTATTCCATGGGATAGATATACCATAACTTATTTATCCCTTTCCTTACTGAAATAAACTTCTGTTTATTGAAATAAGATGATACTTGTTTATCCCCTTCACTATGACAGCAAGACAGCTTTAGGATAAAAATAAATTAGAACACATAGGCAAGAAGATGGCAGAAAATTATAGAAATCATATTTTATTATAAAAACATAGAAAACAATTTAATGTATAACTTTTCAGGACTTCTTTCTGGAAATGGATAGGTATGTTATTATCTAGGAGTTATTATTTGTGACTTTAACTGTCATAGGAAAGTTTGTGGAAAGACAAATCTTGACTCAGGACAAGCAGCATAATGTCAGCATGTGCCAGGCACATTGGCAATTTTGTTTAGGAAAGAGATACACATGCAGGAGAGATTGCAGAATATTTCAGGAGAGATATCTTTTGGGGTTAAGAAATACACATTCAAGGCAGAATGAAGACAACCTAAAGAGGGAAAGACAGCAACTTCCTGGGGTGTGAAGTTAATATTTATTGTTTTAGTCTTTTTTTTTTCCTGCTGTGACCAATTGTGAGAAGAACAATTAGAGAAGGAAAAGTATTTTGGGGGGACTCACAACTTCAGAGGTCCTAGTCCATAGATGGTGGGCTCCATTTTAGGGGGCCCAAGGTGAAGCGGGACTTCATGGAAAAAGAGTGTGGTAGAGGAAAGCAGCTCAGGACATGGCATCAGGAATCAGAGAGAGCTCTCCTCACCACCACAAAATACAAACTCAAAGACATGCCCCCCAATGACCCACCTCCTCCAGCCACACCTCACCTGCTTCCCTGTTACCACTCAGTTAATCCCTATCAGGATGATTAATTCACTGGTTGGGTTAAGGCTCTCATAACCCAATCACCTGTAAGCCTTCTTGCATTATCTCAAGCATGAGCTTTTGCAAATATCTAAATAATAGCATTTATAGAAGGACAGTTGCTGGGGAATGGACCGGAAGTATAGACAAGATGCAGTCATACAAATTCATCCCAGGTTTCCCTGTGCTCGCATATTGTCCTCCTGTTACTTTTGCAGGCAAGGACATAAGTGAAGTGTGCAGAATGAGCACAAAGGCTAAGGACAAGAGGTGGATTATTCATGAATGCATATTTGTATTTCTAAGACTCATGGGTGTTTTCTGCATTCAAACAACTCTTAACACTTCTTTTGAGATCCCCAAATTTCTGTATCCCCAAATTCCTATTTCACCACTGTTCCTGAAGTGTGCCTAAAGCCTCAAAGCTGAAATCTATAAGAGCTAAGGTACATACTCAAGATAAAGATCCAGCCTCTGGGGCTAGAAATCTTATCCCAAGGCTTAGCAAAAGGTGACAGAATCAGTACCTCCATGGCCAGCAAACATCCCAACACTCCTTCCTCAGAGTCTGTTGAAGAGGAATCATTGAGGTTGTTGGCTTTGAATGGTGTTTAGATTAAAGTAAGAAGGATTTTTATTTTCATGTTCATCTGATGAGGTGGTCATGATCTTCCCTCTTCCAAGTCACATGGAGAGAATTCCAAGATTATCGCTGAAGTAGGTTGGCGAAACCTGCAGTAAGCAGTAACAAGTATACACTCTCCAGGTGGATGCCCACTTAGGTTGTTTAATTGACTCTGCCTAATTTGCAAAGGAAATACGTATACGAGAGAAGGCAACCACAGCTTGCACCTGCACAATGGCATTGGCAAGTTCTAGAAGATTGCATTTCCCATGTGGTTAAGTGGAAACCATGGAAGTTACCTGTGCTGAGCTCATCTTGCTCTAGAGGAGCCAGAGGAAAATGCATGTGATTATGGGATGGGAATTAACAAAAAGTGGGAGTGCTGATCTAGCACATCAGTGGAGGGTGCAATTGACAGACTTGTTGAGGTTCAGCTAGAAGCTCTGGAAGAGTCTGCATTTGGGTCCCCATCCCATAGTGGGCAGTGCTGTCAGCTCACGTTAGCTACAGCATCAAAGAGGGGACTGTGGCCATGGCCAAAAGAGTCAAGAGAAAGAAGTTCCCTCCTTCTTCTGCCTACCAGTAGAAGAGGCCTACTCTCCCCTTCCCAAATTCTCAAAATGGCTCTCAGGGAATTAGATTTGAGATTGAAATTTTGATCTGTAGAACATTTTTTGATAGCAGAAAATAACTAGAAACATATGGAATCTAATTTTGTTAAAGGAAAAAGGATTTGGGGATTTAAAAGGCTTCCTGGAAAGCAGTATATAAGAGGAAAATCATTTCATACTAAGTCAACTATTACACATGCATCTTGACACACTAGTACGGTATTTCCTAAAATGAAATTGTTACTTCTACAAGCAGATTGTTTTAAACAAAGTTTAACAATATTTAGTATATAATGAACATGACTGTTACTATTCATCTAAGACTTCATGATTAATAGTGGAATAGTCTTCTATTGCCTGCAGGTCACACAACGTAGAGTTGGACATTTAGAGCATTTCCATTGTTTTTACATGAATTTACACGTGATACATTACTAATTGTACACTCTATTAATTAAATAACATCTTAGGTAACAATCTAGAAATAGAATTTCTGAATCAAAGAGCATGCATCTGTCTCCCTATTAACACAATGCCTGGCAACCATATTATACTAACCTGTGCAGCCACCAGCACTGTCTGAGAGTACCTTCATTTATCTTTTGACCATTTGGACTTTTTTTCCTTTTTTCTTGTTTTTATTTTTTAAAGACAGAGGGACAGTGGAGAGAGAGAGAGAGAATCAATTTTTATTTAGTTTTCCATGTGTCTTTCATTGCTCCAAGACTTCATTGTGTATGTGGTGCTGGGGTTTGAACTCACGAACAAGCACATACCAGGCAAGCACCGTAACCACTGAGCCATGGTTCCAGCCCCCTCCTTTTTTTAAATAGGTGCATTAAAGTTGTACATAATGATGGGATTTGTTATCACATATTCATACATGCACACAATACAACAATATACTTGGACCAACTCCCCTTCTCCCCCAGCCCACCCCTACCTCCCTCTTCTGCTTTCCTGGTCCCTTGCCTTTCTTTTTGGAGTATATATTTATTCTAATAAAACCAAGTATAGTGACACAATTCTTATATGTATGAAAAAAATTGTATATACATGGTAATAATGTACACAATGACATACTTATAAAAGCTTGGAATGTACATTGTTTTAACTCAGTTCCAGTATTTGCCTTACCCCTCCCTTCCTCCCACCCACTGTTCTTTTTAGATATATGTGATAATAGATTTTGTATGTGAATTATCCCTTGACCTTATTCCTTTGTATTGTTGCATTAAGTGGACGGGTGACTACAAAAGCTATATGGCTCTGCACTTAACTAGCCATGTACAATATCCAAATTGCATTTTAATTAGGCAAATTCACTCTCAAATTCACTGTTACTCTGCGCCTTCCATAATCCTGACCAGATAAACAGCAATCCCTTACAAATTGGTTTGAATTTCTTTTTTATGTCAAGTTGGCTTATCAGAGAATTGAGTTCCTGGAGAGAGATGATACCACCCATAGATTGTTTTACCTTCATCTTGTGTTTAGAGGAATTAGAATTGACAACTTTGTGAATTTCTTATGTCTATAGAGAAGACATTGTCATTACTTTATGCAGCATCTTTCTGTGAAGAGTCCCAGGGAACTGTGTGGAGTTTCACTTTAGGAAATGTTTGCTCTTTTCCTGAACTAATTTTATTTAAACTTCTGGACACTATAAAACTTTAAAGATAATTTAGGAAAATATTATTTGGGCTCACATCTAGCAAGAGAAAAAGATCCCATGGTGTGTACACATATATTACTATCATTGTATGCTGCATTACATTTAGGTCAACAATGGATGGCATAAAAGATGTCCCATAAGATGGTAATGGAGCTGAAAAACTGCCATCGCCTTATGATGTTGTAGCCACCATTATGTCATTGCAGAGTACATTGCTTGTGTGTCTTGGGGTGATGCTGGTGTAAATAATCCTACCACAGTGCCAGTCATGCAAAATTGCAGCAATATAATTATGTGTCATAAGTTCAAAATACTTAAGAATGATAAAAATGACTATGGCACCGGTTTATATACTATAGTATGCTTTTTGTCATTATTTTAGAGTATACTCCTTGCACTTATTTGAAAAGAAAAAAAGAGCTAGCTGAAAACAAAAAAGCCTCGGGCAGATCCTTTAAGAGGGATTCCAAAAGAAGGCAAAGTTATAGGAGATGAGCGCTGCATGCATATTACAGCCCCTGAAGACCTTCCAGCAAGACAAGGTGTGGAGGTGGAAGACAGTGATATTGACAATGTGCAGGCGTAGGTTAATGTGTATGCTTGCATCTTGGTGTTTAGAAAAAAAGTTTAAAAAACAAAATAATTAAAAAGTTAAAAATAGGAAAAAAACTTATAAAATAAGAACATAAAGAATGAAAAGTTTTTGTATAGCTATCTAATATATTTGAGTTAAGCTAAGTGTTACTACAAAGGAGTCAAAGTGTTCAAAACTTTCAAAATTCATAGGTTAAAAAAATTACAGTGAGCTAAGTTTAGGTTATTATTGAAAAAGGAAAGCCTTCACATAAAGTGAATATAGCACATGTGTGCAGTGTTTGTGAAGTCTCAAGCAAGGTGCAGTAGTGACCGGGCCTGCACATTCACTCACCATGCATTCACAGACACACCAGATCGGCTTCCAGTCTCCCAAGCTCCATTCAGGATGAGTGCCCTAGACAGGTGTACCATTTTTATCTTTTACACCTTGTTTCACTGTACGTGTTCTATATTTAGAAATGCAAAGCTCACCCTTGTGCTATGACTACGTGCACTATTCAGTGCAGGACCGCACTCCACAGGTTTGCAGTGCAGACAGCCCAGGTGTGCAGTAGGTAGATGCTAGGAAGTTTGCACAAGGAAATCACCTAATAACACATTTCTCAGAACACATCCCCATCATTAAGTAGCTCATGACTCATTTGGTTCTGCCTCTGGGTTACTTTGTTCACCCTTTCACATATATTTTTTTTTCTTGAATACAAATGCATCTTATTGGCCCTCTTTGAGTCTTCTTTTAAGAAAATCTGTAATAAATAATAACAATATAAAGTGTCAAAAAATAAATCCCTTAAAAATAGAATAACGGGGGGCTAGAGTGGTGGCTCAGTGATTGCAGTGCTAGCCTGACATGCCCAAGGACGAGGTTCAGATCCCAGCACCGTGTACATTATGCAATGAAAGTCACATGAAAAACTAAATAAAATTGATTCTCTCTTTCTCTATCTCTCTGACTGTCCCTCTCTCTTTTTAAAAAATAAAATAAAATAACAGAGCCAATGAAGACACCATCTTCCTGGTAAGTGTATAGGCTGGTGGCTTGGAACTTGTAGGAAGGGAGTCAGTAATCAGGGCTACTTAAAGACATTCAGTTACCATAACATTTCAGTCAGAGCCTTGTACTAGAAGGATAAGTAGATTTGCTTTGCAGCTGTTTGGTTAAAGAAATCATAATCTTTTTGATGGGGAAGCAAAGGTTTAGAAATTCGTATTTGTTTTCTGGTTGGAACATCATGGGATGCTCAAGTAAGCAGTTGCAGAGGGCAGGTTGCTAAGAGAGAAGCTAGCTCTGAGTTCCGCTTTTAGAAACACAGATGTTAACAAGCCCTTCAGGTTTTCTTCTGCAGTGTGCAGTGGGGATCCAAAAAGAGGCAAGGTAGGATTCTAAAGGTTGCTTCTTAAGGAAAAGTGTGTTGTGCCTGGAGCAGTCCTTGCTCTGTAATTCTTAGGAAACATCATGGCCAGCAATCAGCAAGATGTAGAGCACCAAACTCATGCTATTTTCCCTTCTGCAATTGCTCATTTCCTCCGCACACCGTGTTTAGACCATATCTTCAATTAATAAGAGTGATTTTATTTTGTTATTTAATTTAAAAATATCTAATGGACAATCAGGCACAGTAGCACACACCTATCATCCCAGTGACTCAGGAGGTTGGGACAGGAGGATTGCAAATTCAAGACAAGCCTCAGCTATTTAAAAAGACTCTGACTCCAAATAAATTAAAAAAAAAAAGTTTGGGGAATGTAGCTCAGTGCCCTGAGTTCCCCAGAATCTGCCCAAAATTAATGGGCAAATAAAAATTGTATATATTCAAGGTGTATAAGCATGATAATTTGATATACATATGCATTGTGTAATAATTCACACAAATTAATACATCTCTCACTTCCCATAATTACCCTTGGTATGAACATGTGTGTCGGGATGGGAGCGAGGACACAAAATCTGCTGTCTTCTCAAATTTCAAGCAAATAAATGCTATAACTCTAGTTATAATACTGTACATTAGCTCCCCAGAACTTAGCTTCTAACTGAAACTTCATACTCTTTGATCAACATCTCCCTGTTTCCTCTACTCCTCAGCCCCTTGCAACCGCCTTCATTCTGTGTTTCTGGGTTTCTATTAGAACAACTCATCTGCATGTATATGTGAAATCGTGTAGTGTTCTCCTTTCTATACCTGGCATATTTCGCTAAGCAAAATGTCCTTCAGACTTAGTCATGCTGTAACAAATCACAGGGTTTTCCTTCCAGTGTGACTGAAAGGTAAATGGTACAGTACTCCACTGTTCCTCTGTATCTCTCCATCTACTATATATATCTCACATTTTCTTTATTCGCTTGTCAATAGACATTTAGGTTACTTACACATTTTGGCAGCTGTGAATAGTGCAGCAGTGGATATGGATAAAGTGATTTCATTTCTTTTGGATAAAGTGGTAGAGTTGGATCATATGGTAGTTCTATTTTTAATTTTTTGAGCAACCTCCATACTGTTTTCCATAATTGCGGTACTAATTTACATTCCCACCAACAGTGTGTAAGGGTTCCCTTTTCTGATAAGAGTGATTTTGGATTTACATTCTTTTTTTCTAAAATAATATTTTTTCATCCAATACATAGAATTTTAAAAGAGCAAGAGTAAATTAAAACAGGATTGAGTTGCATAGAGGGTGGGTTCTATGTCCCCAGTTTCATAAGCACAAGCAATGCTTATCTTTCAATTATCAGAATAGGCTCTGGTATGATATGGTAGCAAACTGCCTCTAATCTTAGGGCTTAAAAGATAAAGGCTTATTTCTCATTCTTGCCACCTGTGCACTGAGGGTTGCCTGGATTCTGTAAAACATTCTCCCTTCAGGACTCCAACTGTTATAGCAGCCCCCACCTAAACATTGCCCGGCATATGGGCAGAGGAGAGGAAAGCCACGGTGAAGCTCAAATTGACTCCTACTGGGCTGGCCAGAATCAGCCCTCATCTCATTGATCCACAGAAGTCCCATGGCCACACCTAAGTCCCAGCAGGTAAAGAAAAGAGTCCTTCTACCCAGAAGGAGTGAGAGCCAGAAACTCTGTGAACAGTTTGAATTTTTACCACATCTTTCTCCTCTGAGCCAAATAGGAAATTCTAACTTAACACTATGGCCTATTAGGAAATCTTATAGGGGCTCCCCGTAGTGGTAGGGGAGGTTGCCTTACAGAAGCAGGGCACTCTAAAAGACTATCTCTTGCCCATAATGGGCAAATGATATAAGAAACCATCTGTCAGGACCCATGGTGCAGTCCTATACGTACGTGGTCTTGGAGGTTGAGGCAGGAGGATTGCAAGTTCAAAGCCAGTCTCATCAACCTAGCAAGGAACTAAGCAACTTATGAGATTCTGTCTCAAACAAAAAAAAATTTTAAAAAAATGGTCTGGGGATGTGGCTCAGTGGTTAAGTGTCCCTTTGTTCAATCCCTGATAGTGACAAAAATAAATAAATTCAAAAGAGAAACTCTCTCCAGAATTGCAAATCTTTTAGAGCCTTATCTGGAAGAGTAAACTGGTAAGAATAGACTTGATGATGTGAAAAAGGAATTTGTGAAAATTAATTTGTAATGAAGACCATCAAAAATTCTTTCTGAGTTAGATCTCTCATCTGTATGATTCCCATTTGCTCAGGAAAGAAGTAGATTTCTTTCTGTTAATGGATGATATAACATGATAATCCCAGATGGACCTGAGAATAGAGGTAAATTTATCCCTGCCAGTCAAAGATTCTGGAAAAAGAAATGGAAAACAAAGAAGGTGACTAGGCCGGGGTTGAAAAGCCAGAGGAAGGTGTGATGGTTGTGGGGAAAACTGAGAGCAGCAAGTGTTTGTTCTCATTTTAATACGATGATCCCTTTGAAGGTTGCCTCCAACCAGTAAATGTCCTATCAGAGTAAAGTCACAGATAATCCAACATGGTAGAGGGCCATTATCCTTAGGAAGCTGCTTTAATTTCTTATGGTATGGACAGGGCGTTTTATTGGCATGTACCCTGAGGAATACTTGGGGTCCAGAGCAACTGCTGGGTCCAGCACACCAGAGTCCTCTGGGTTGAGTATCTGTGGAGGATGGCTAGAGGATGTAACATTGGCTCTGAGGAGTTCATGGCATTCACATAAGCCAGGCTAGGGCTATATCAACCATGGAGGCTGTCATGCCCTGACCATGTCCAGAGTGGTCAAGTCATGGTGTGCCAGGAATAAGCCTGAGCTGCAGTGACCAGGAGGACAGAAGAGATGACAGAGGTGCCAGCCTCCCCACCTTTAGACACAGTAAGCCACTGTAAGCCCCCTTCACCCACCCAAATCCTATCTCAGGAAACTGAAAGAGAAAGGGAGGGATCTCCAGATAATTGGCTTCTGTTATTTAGAGAATGGAGATGGGGCATCACGAGGAAGCTTAGCTTATCTAGACTGGCAGTTTTTGACCCTGGCTGCACATTGCAATTAACAATGCCTGGAGGCTTTCAGCAATGAGCCTATTATATCAGAATTTATAGAATAAATCCATTGATATATTGCATTAGAATTTCTGGATTGGGTTTAGGTAGAGATGTATTCAGATGCAAGGACACATGTGTGCAATTCCTCCAACTTTTCAGGGTACAAGTATGGAGTATCAAAATAGGAAAAGCCATTAAAGAGGGTGTTTTGGCAGAAATTCAGGCCTTGTGGAATTGGCACCAACATGTTTGTTCCTGACTCTCACCTTTCAAGGGAAGGTCCTAATACCCAACTTCCTGGCTCTGGTCTTTGTCTACAGGCTCTGAATTCAGAGTCCTTTCCGATTTTGGCTTGTTTTCTATGGACTGGCAACTGGTCATGCCACCTCTGTCCTTCTCAACCCAGTCCTAGCCACTCCCCGCTGTAATGCAGTCCTTACGAGCAGCTTACCTAGATCAGTCAGTGCTTTGGATGGAAAACACACAGATCTTAATGAATCTCCAGACTGGCAGTTGACCCATGAGGATGAAGGCCAAACAGGGCTTAGTCAAGGTGAACATGCATTCCATAGACTGATTGGAGCCTGCTGTGATAGGTGCTAACACTTGGGCCCACTGATGCAGATCTGTGCAAGGGAAGCCAGAATTCTAGATTCTTATCTGAAATTGCTGATACTTGTATGTTAGTAACTAAGTAACATAACAATAATAGGTTGCGTGCATGTGTGTGTGTATATCCTGTACAAAATGTGACAGGAGCAGGCTCTGGCCCCAGCCCCAGGAGAGACATCTGCCACAGCAGAGATTGCTAAAGAAGGATTTGTGAGGACCAAGCTTCTGCCGGGCCTTTCCATCAGGTGGGGAACAAGGAGACAGTTAATTGTTTCAGCAAGCTATGACCATCCTAAAAGTTATGTTTCCCCCGGGTCTATTTTATAGTAACGATAGTAAAACTAAAAACAAGACAACAGTTATGATTACACTTTGATTTTGCATAACTGTTTTAAAGAGACCCTCAAACCCTTAACAGAATCTTTTAACCCTTTTAACCCATCTGTGGGAAAGGACTATGACAAAAAAAATTCATCATTTCATAGTTAGAGAAATAAATGTGGCGGGGGGAAAGCTGCTGACTTGACCCAAAAATATCACACTTTTTTTCCAGACATAGAGAAACCTGAGATATTGCAGAAAAAAAACAACTTTCAATATACTGCATTTGTTCACATCTTCCTTTGCAGCTATCATATTCCCTCCACCCGTCCATGCTGTGCTTATCCCTCTGGGCTAAGTTCAGGGTCAGCTGGTTTCTATGGAACCTTCTTGCAGGGCTGCTCCAGGCCTCCACCGTCCCTCCTTTTTTCCTCAGTCCTCTGGCATTCTGCACAGTTCATGTAACCATTAGCCATGCCCTGTCTCCAGAGAGGTTTTATTGCCCGGTGTTTTTATTTCACTTTTTTGATGCTACTTAATTCCTGGCAACTCTTTCAGGATAGGATAGAATCCTATCCAACTGTCTTCAGGTCCCTCTCACAGCCTGGGACAGAGCAGGTCTCTGAGCATACTTCTCTTTTTGTTCCCCTTACTTTAGTAGTAACTTTTTCCTCCTAAACTAATCAGGTTAAAAAAACAGCTCATGTGGATCAGCTCCTAACCAATTTTCTGACCTTGGGAAAGTCTCCAATTCCTCTGAACCTCCATTTCCTTATCTGTAAGTTGGGGATAATGGTCCCTTTCTCCTATGGCTATTATGAAGATGGTATAATTTAATGCATTGAAAATGTTAGAACATCATCCTAATCACCATGAGCACTACCTACACACTAGGCATTTTTGCTTATTTTTTGTTGTTTGAATCTTCACTTTTAAAAAACATTTTTCAGTTTATAGCTAAATTGAAAGTATAGAAATTTTTCATATATCACATGACCGCACATGTGTACAACATCTGTAATTATCAACATGTGCTATCAGAGTGGCACCTCTGCTACAGCTGATTTACCACTAAATTGACACATCATCTTTTCCCAGAGACCGTGGTTTACATGAGGGTCACTCCGGGTGGTTTTGGGATTTGGACAAATTGATGGCATGTTTCCACCCACCACAGAGCACTTCCCTCTGCAGCACTGATTTTTCTCTTTCCTTCCTTAACCCCTGACAACCACTGATTTTTTTACTGTCTACATATTTTTCATTTTCCAGAGTATCACATAGTTGGAATTATACAGTATTAGCCTTTTCAGATTATCTTCTTTACTTTAGAATACACTAACCCTCCCTCAAATCCCACAATTGTAGTTTCACTTTCTGCAGTGTCAAGCAATCCAAGGTCAACCATGGTTCAAAAATAGTAAATTAAAATTTCCAGAAATAAACAATTTATAAGTTTTAACTTGCCTGCCCTTTTGAATATTATGATGAAATCTTGAGCCAAACAGCTCCATCCCCCTAGGATGTGAATCATCCTTTTGTCTGTACCCATATGGAATACCATACCCACCCATTAGTCACTTAGCAATCATCTCAGTTATCTGACAGAATGCCACAGTATTATAGTACTCATGTCCAAGTAATACTTTTTGAGAGAGAAAAAGAGAGAGTGACCACATATGTATAACTTTTAAGGTATGTTGTTATTATTGGTCTATTTTATTATTAGTTATTTATGTTAATATCTTATTTGCTTAATTTATGAATTAAACTATGTCACAGGTATGCACATAAAGGAAAAATATAATATATATGGGGTTCAGCACTATACTCAGTTTCAAATAACTGCTAAGGGTAGGGTTTTGGAATGAATCACCCAAGGAAAAGAGAGAGACTACTATATATGTTTAAATTTCATCCCTGTCTTTTTGTGACTTTCTTTCTTTTGCGCTAAATAATTTTCTATTGTCTAGCTATACCATAATTTGTTTACGCATCCACCTACCCAAGGACATCTTGACTTCTTCACGTATTGACAATGACTATTAAAACTGGTATGAGCCTCCAAGTGCAATTTTTTGCATGAGCATGTGCTTTCAGTCCCTTTGAGTTAATGCAGTATCGTGGTATGAAGAGAACTTTTGGCTCTGTAAGAAACCATCAAGCTGTGCTCTGAAGTGGCTGCAGCATCTCACAGCCCCACCAGCAATGAATGAGAGTTCCAGTTGCTCCACATTGCACCAATACTTTTGTCCTCAGGACTCTGAATTTTGATCATTCTAATATGATAAAATGGTATTTCGTTGTTGTTTAAATTTGCATTACCATCATAATATATGATGTTAATCATCTTTTCATGTGTTCACTGCTCATCTGCATGTCTCCTTTGATGAGGTGTCCGATTAAGTCTTTTGCCAGCTTTTAAATCAGGTTGTTTGTCTTCTTATTGCTAAGTTTTAAGAGATCTTTCCATAGTTTGGATAATAGTCCTTTATCAGATATATCTTTTGCAAATATTTTCTCCTGTCTTTGGATTGTCTTTGGATTGTCTTTCCACCCTTCAAAAGTTTTTCATAGAGTAAAAGTTTTTACATTTAACAAAATCCAGCTTATTTATTTTTTACCTTTCACTATTATGAATAATTATTTTTGCATTGCTTTTAGGGGGTACTAAATTTTTCTTAGTTAAAATGTAGCAGTGAATTTTTTCTATTCAGACCCCATCCTAATATTATGAGAATCTCAATTCATGTTATATTTTTTGGTTTTGGATTACTTTCATTCTCCCATTCCTTTGAAAAATTATTCATAACCTACTATAGATCTCATGTGTGAGAAAACCACAGTGAATAAGATAAGCAGGATTCCTGTACTCATAATGTACTTGCAATCTGGCAGATTATAAAGACATGAAAACAATTATTGCAGGTGGTATATATTTTATGAACAGAGAAACAGCAAGTTCTATGAAGGGCATAACAGAGAGGACTACTAGAATGGAGGGTCCTTCAACCTCCAAAAGTTGTCATAACAGTCCCATGACAATAATTGGCCAAAAGATATTGGTATTAGTAGAAAAGTTCATCTTTGAAGCTTAAAGTCTTCAGTAGTTAAAATCGAATGACCAAAACTGAAAACAATAAGGTCAACAGGTTTTTCATTCATGTCTACGAATTTTAGACAAAGATAGAAAAAGAATTAACAAGAAACCAAGTGCCAGCAACACACAAGCCACCCACCCCTGCTATGTCGCTGCCAACCTGCAATTCAGGGGGTAGCAGGTAGCACAACTTCCATGTTGGTCAAATATTCCAGAAGATACCTATAAGCATCAGAAGAACCAGGAATTTCCACACTGGACAGCCGTCAGAGCATAGAGACTCTTTTGGGTAGTCAGATGCCTTCTAGCAGGCATCTGTAATTCCTTCAGAGCTTAACTACAGTCCACACTCTCATTACCGTCATTAGGCCTCCCTTTTCTTTTCTTTTTTTTTTTTTTTTTTTTGGTTATTTATGAGCACTTGCCAGTAATGATGAAAATAAAATGGAGTACCAGAATAGTAGCGGGGATAGAGGAGGAGGCTCTGTTGGATCGTCACCCAGAAATTATTACAGAACAGATTTCTGCTCTGTAACCTGGGACCTCGCTTCCAATGGTGCTTTGAAGCTGCTGGCATCCTGGTGAATTATGTGTACACCTTGCATATTTCACTGTCACCTGAATAATTTGCCTTGACACCTGCAACTGAATCCTAAAGTAAACATTTGAGGTGACAAAACACTCCACTACCTTCTTCTCCTATATAACATTTCAAAATGTCAGCACTTTTGTAGCTGGACTTTGGCCTAGAAATTGAAGTTCACACATGCTAAGGGAATGACTGCTGGTTTAATAATTTCAGTCCTACTGGAAATACCAAAATTGTTTGGGCCCAATTCAAATCATAATAATATATTGGGCTTATTTTTGACATTTCATGTGAGACTCTCCAAAAGTCCATGGAAATTAAGAACTCACTGAACCTCTCCATGCACTTAGGAAGGAAAAGGAAGTTTTGAATTCCTTTCTCCTAGTTATAAATGCTTAAGTGTAATCAGGAAGAGAAAATAAATCATTGCTTCATCAAAGTTCCCTGGTTTCTAGAAGCTGGAGATCAGCATGGTTGAAATGAAGGGGAGAAATGATTCCATGTGAAATCAGGCAGACGGAGCAAAGCCTCACAAAGCCTGGGAGATGGTGGTAACATCTTTGGTCTGAGGACAAGACTCCAGAAGAATTTGAAGTAGAGATTTGGCTGGGTGTCTGGGCTGCAGCAGAGGTTGTGGACATAGAGAGGAGTGAGTGGATTTCAGAAGACTAATCCACAGGAGTGATGATGGATTAGCTCAGTGGGAAGCGATGAAGGAGATATTAGGGATGAATTTAATAGCCAGGAGAGAAAGATGAGGCACCCGAGAAGTCGAAGAATTATGGGAGTACAAAGGGATATGGTACCTCAAAAGTCCAAGTGTGGAGATGGAGTATTATCCCAGGAAGTTTAACAATATTAAGCAAATGGAGAATTCCTTCATACTCTGGATGAGGTCTGTTCACCATGCCCTAAGATTAAATCAATTGAATGTGGTTAGATATTATCTTTTTTAGAATCATGATTAGGTATCAGGCACTACACAGCTGATGCTTTCTTTGTTTCTTACTCCAATATTTGAAATGACAAACAACTTCTGCCACGCAGGTTTGATTAGTGCTCTTGCTTTCAGATAAGGAAACTGAGGTTCCAAGAGAACATGCACGTTGCAGAAAGTTGCTTGAACTTTTACAACAGAGTCTGGACTCCAACCAAGACTTTTCTGACTCCAAAGCCCAGATTCTTAACTTCAATATGTTGCTGTATCTTCCAAAAGAGTATAAACATGAAATGTCTAGAGTTGAACTGAAATAAGTAATTTAGCTTCACAGAGGAAAAGAGATATTGTAAGCCATATTTCCAAACCAGCCAGTAATTTTATAAATACATGATATTGCTCACTAGGGGTCTGAATGACGTATAATGCCTGGATCAGCACAATATTGTATGTTGTTTATTGGAAAAATAACTCATATTGCCTCTCCTTGATTGGTGTGTTTGCAGCATGCAAGTTATGAAGGATGTCATGGATATCCACATTAGCAAATGGAAAAGTAATGATCTGCCTCATTGACAGAGAACAAATTACTTTTTCCCTAAATGAGACATTATTATTAGATTTTGAAGTACATTAATGTAAGGAAATGCAGTGAGAAAATGCTTTTTGCAGTTCCTACAAGTGTGCAGCATCTGAGCAACACCCACAGGTACCCAGGCCTTATTACATCCACTTCCAAAGGAGTTTCACTTAGGGGAAGAGGGCAATTGTATCTAAACATCATGCAAAGCTCAGACAGAAGGAGTGCAGTGAGAGATGGAGGTTGAACACTATTTCAATGGGGTGGGGGGAGCGAAACTAGTTATTGAGACAGTAACACTGGAATGGACTACAAGGTAGGAAAGAACGGGCTCTCAGTCTCTGCTATCAATGAGTTTTTAAAATTCCATCTTCCCAAATGTTAACAGAGGTACAAAGAGGACACTGGGTCAGGGCCTACATAATGCATTCATTCCTTCAATTATTTAGAGTTGACTCTTTGCCAGAGTCATGGGAACCTGGAAAGGAAATGAAAAGACACTGGATTTTGTGGACCATTAGTGGACAAGCATTTCCAGGAGAGGCTTGAAGGGTGAATAGTGAGACTTTAACAACAACTGCCTTGATTTTAGTTTAAATTCTACAAAAGGATAAGGTCAGTGAGATTGATGAAAGGGAGCAATGTGGTCAGAATAAATTTTGTGAAGTTATGGATAAGGAAATAACCCAGGTATTTCAACAAGTTACCCAAATCCACCTCCATTTCCAAATCACTGAATTAAAACCTTCTTCCTGAAGCTTTGTGAGTGCTATGTGTTTAATTCAAGGAGGACACTGCCCTCATTTCATCTTGATCCATCGAGCACTTTCTCTCCTACACAGTGGCATATTGGGGAGGAACGGGGTGCTGACAGTGTTAAGTGTCCCATCTGGTGGTGCCATTATAGTACGTTGCATTCCCAGACAGAAATAAGCCTCACTAAGCAGAGGGCTGTAGAGGATGCTGCTTATCTGGTTTTGCCTGTTCTGCACAATAGGATCTTGGCTGGGATAATCAGTGAAAGTCTACTGCTTTAGATATTTGCATATGATAAAATTTAAAAATGGATCCTTAACTCTGTAATGAGAATTATAGCCATTTCTCAATTTACTCAAGATTTATATAGATACATAAAGCTACATGTAAATTAAATGTATATAAATTATGCTAAAACTCTTATATATGAAGAAAGGAAATGAGGGAAAAATTAATATTTTCCAAAAATGCAACAATTTCTGAAATTTTGCATGCATTCTCTCAGTGCTTTTTTAAGGCTTTAAGTGAAATTAAGCAAGGAAAGCATTAATTCACATCACTGGAAGTCCACAGATGAAATGAAACAGGAGAAAAATCACAGCTCTAGCGAGAATGATGGTTTTCTTTACACTGAAAACAGTGAACACATATTTTGACCTTGATCCCAGTTTCACCTCAGAAGACACAGAAGAGTAGATGGAAAGGTAAAGCCATATTAAAGGACAAGTTTGAGTTATCACTGAATACAACAGTGGCTTCTTCAGCAAGAATTTTTAGTAACAGTTGGAGAATAACATCCAAATCCTTTTTGATGAACTATTTCTCCCTATAACTGATATTGTGCATGATTTGCTTCATCCATAAATAAACTCTTCTTAATATGTAATTTTGCATAAAGTTGATATGGCACAAAAAGATAACTTTTTTGCAACAAATATATTTTTCTTATATTAATTGTGTTTTTTTAAACCCACTTTTTCTTCAGAAATCTGACTTTCACACCAGTCAAGATTTGCATAGTTGTAACTAATGAACTGTAAGGGAAATAAGGTAGTTTCTGATATCAGTCTCCAGTTCCTTTGTACTCAAGAATTGGTGCTAAAAGAGGGATTAGATACAAGTTCTTATCTGGTCTAGGCATTGAGTTTTCTCCCCATTATTCATCACTGGTGGGCTGGGAGGTCTACTTCCTGCTTCAGAGACCAATGACTTAATCTCTTGCTCAAATACAATTCTTTCTCAATGGACATGTGTATGTTTGTGTGTGTGTGTGTGTGTGTGTGTGTGTGTGTGTGTGTGTGTTACTGGGGATTAAACCTAGGGAGATTTTACCACCAAGCTACATTCCCAGTTCTGTTTTTGATGATGATCATAATGATGATGATGATTTTTGACGCAAGGTCTCATTTAGTTGCCAAGTCTGGCCTCAAATATGTGATCCTCCTTCCTCAGCCTCCCAAGTTTCTGGGATTATGGTATAAGCCATCATGCCCGATCTCTCATTGGATTTTTACTCTTTGTTGACATTCTACTATAGTATATATTGTCCCCTCTGAAACTTGAAATTAGTTCCCTGTTATGATAGTTTAAGAGGTAGAACAGTGTGGGACCCATAAGAATTTATTATATTTGCCCTCACAAATGTATCAATACACTTACACGATTGGTGGGTAGGTGAGTTATTTCCACAGACATCTACTATAAAATCCAATTTGGCTAGGTCTCTGCTGCTCTCCCCATCTCTGCCCCTGTGATGCCTTCAGACATTGCCAGGAAGGAAGTCACTACCAGGTGAACTCCCTTGATCTTGGACAACACTGTGAACCCAAATAAACGTCTTTTCTGTATAATTCACCTCATCTTTAGTATTGCATTATTAGCCACAGAAAATAGACCAAGACACCTCTGTTATTCTTTACTGATTTTAGCCTTTACTCTGCTATGCCACACATTCCACCTCTAGCCCTCTCCAGGTTTGGAGTTCTCATTATAGGATGGGAAAATGTTAACAAGTATGACATACAGATGCAATAACTTACCTCTTGTAGTTCTGACTACAGATGGATTTTCTTTTTTTTGGTACCAGGGATTGAACCCAGGGGTGCTTAACCATTGAGCAACATCGCCAGCACTTTTTCTTTCTTTTTTTATGTTGAAACAAGTTCTTACTAAGTTGCTTATGACCTTGCTAAGTTGCTGAGGCTGGCTTTGAACTTGTGGTCACTCTGCCTCAGCTTCCAGAGCCCTTAGGATTACAGGTATGTGCCACTGCACCTGGCTCAGCTGGATCATGAATTGAACACAGTAGTTAGAACTTCGGTGTAGCAATAAAGAGTATTTCCATTTCCACCCTCCCCCAAACAGTAGCTCCACATACAACTGCTTAATCACTCCATGCTCAATATTACATATTACATCATACTCACACCTCCTTCTAGTTCATCCAAAGATAGTGCAAATGACAGCAACGCTAAATCTTGCCTGCTTGTGTGGTTTCCCCAAGAACATATCACTTCCACTTTAGATGACAAATAAGACGGGTGTCCAACCTTCTTTGAATGGCACTTCTGGCATGGTCACTTCACTCGTGAGCTGTCAGCTCTTAACTGCAAATCACTCCGTGAAGTGATTTATGTCTCTGCTATAAAAAGCTTTCCCTCCAGCTAAAACTTGCACTTCTCTCAAGTTATATGACAAACACACAACCGTCCAAAGCAAGGGTGTACTCTGAGCACATGCACGGGAATGTGCATACACACACACAAAATGTTCCTATTCCTATTCTCTCAGGAAGAAAGGAAAATAATTTGTGTTGAGACAATTTGAAGCCGGTGGAGGCCATTAGCCATATAACTTTAATAACTGACTCTTGACTCCCACTTTGATTGCTGGCACCTGTATTTGACCATTCTTTTGAAGGATGCTGCTATATTCAGTCTTTCTTTATCTGATCTTATTGATGGCCATTATATGGCAACCAATCTTCCATTAACGTTTTAAAGAAAAAGGAAAATCTAAGTCCTCAGTCCTGCCAAAATGTCTAGTCAAACGGTTAGCCTTCTTTTTGCACTTTTCCGTATAAATCAGCCTCATTCAATGTATGGTGAAGCACTTTTCCTGGCCCCTTTGCCCTGTGATGGAAAGCTGATAGGCTAGTCTGCTGGGGCCTATTTGGCCTTAGTGCTATAATACTTACAGTAGTTAGAAGGAAATATATTCATTATGCTGAGGGGCCTGGGCCTCCTAGATGTGAGTGAGGCAGGTCTCTGGACTCAGAATTAGTTTCTGAGTTTCTGAGCTGCAATTAGTAGTTGCTACAGCCTGCAGAGGGTTAGATTAAGCCTTCAATGAACTGTGGAGAAAGACCCCACTAGCCTGCCTCCCCAAGCAGAGCTCCAAAAACCTTAAATGGTAAATGCAGAGGGAAAGGGACATTACATAATGCAGCCAAGTCACTGAAGGGAAATTAACATTCTTGTAGGGTGACATAAATTGCAGAGGGACAGTGAGCCGCATTCTCTTGGGGTATGCACTACTTCCTCTAAACCAGGGAGTATGGTAAACTAACTTAACACGTTCAGATCAGGTGCTTGATATCACCTAGCAGGAAGCAATAAATGTCATTTTGCATTGATTCACTCACCAATTTTACTTTTGGCTTGATTTTACTTTTTCATTAATTGATTTCACTCTTCACTATTGATTTCTCTGAGACAACCTAGTAACAATTGTCTTTTATCGTTGTGGATGAATGTGCTCAGGTTCCTCCTTATGAAATGGCATGCTTCACCTCCTGCATATTTCCTATCATCAGATGTAATCAAAGGTGAGAGGTCTGCTCTAGTTTGCATTGTCTCGTCTAGTCTGACAGCTTTGTCTTGTAGCCTGAAGGGAGTACAGGGAGTGTGAGCTATGGCCTGTCCTCTGACTCATTGTTTGTGGTTCCACTCCGGTGGAGGGGAGGGGGACACATTACAAGGCTAACAGATCTCAAAGAATATTATCATATAACTAAATTAAATCCCAGGAGTTGTATACTTTACCCAAGACCCTTGGCAGAAAAGAGACAAAAAACAATTAAGAAACTATAACTATTTTTAACATGCAAAAACATACTTAAGCTTACAGTCCCAAGCATGTTCACTATTTCCCAGAATTCTGGAGGGACACAAATACCTTAGGAGGATCTAATTAAGTGGGTAGTACTAGCTCTACTTTCAACATGTCACTTAATTGTAACCACCTGCTCCAACACCTCCACTGAGAAGAGGAAAAACACATCTGTACCTTCATTTACTTTAGAGATATGTCACCCTATGCCATCCCTTAGTAAAAACACATGTGATTATTTTTGATGTCTATTTGAATTATTCTTGCATCATAAGTGGAATTCAACAGTGCGGAGGAAGCTCAACTTTGGAAAGGAATCCGTTCTCCACTTTAGCTTCTTCAGTATCTTTATCAGAAATGTTCTTTATTAAATATAAATAAAGGTGCCCTTTTCAAGTATCACATGACAGGGACCTCTCAGCACAATCCAAATGTAGTGGATTAAAAACGTACGTGCCAACATATTATTTATAATCCAAGAATCCAAGGCCTAAAGAAGAACAAACAAGGTGTGACTAAAGTAGCTAAAGATAGAATGCTAAATTGACATTCAGTATAAAATCTAGAAAAGAGATTCCAAACTACAAGAACTTTGTTGCATAGGCCAGGGAAGTGACCCATAGGTCATGTTTGTTCCAGGGCAGAAAGACAGCAGCAGACGCCACCCCATCGGTGACATCACGCTCCCTGGGAGCCTTTTCCTCTCAGATAGTAGACACAGAGAAGGAAAAGTTTGTGCTCAGTTACCTTCAAAATTTCAAGCATGTATCTCAGAGTATGTCTATTTATAAATTATATTTGCTACTATTATTAACTCAGAGAACAACATATATTCTTAGAGCCAAACCATCCTTAAAGTCTTGAAAATCCTTATCTAAAATTTTTCCTAGTAATTATATATATATATATATATATATATATATAAAATATATCACATATACAGATACATAGTTTAATTTTTGTGGCCACTTTCTTAGATCAGCACAGGCCACCCTGTTTTTAACATCATCGACTGAAGGACTTGAGAGAGCTTGGATGTTCTGCCCTCGTTCGTGCTTCTCGTTTGAGCTTACATTATTGGAAGAATCTTCGGTTCGTGATTTCTTTGCAGAAAATGTTTAGGATGCCTGTGCAGTCTGTTGAGTTTAAACCTGATAATATAGTAAGACGCAATAATGTAAGATGACAGCATTATAGGCCCATGATGTGGAAATCCACTTCAGAGCTGAACTGCGGCAAGTCTCTGTGAGAGCAAACACCTAAGGTCATACCCATGGACCTCACACCCAACATGGAGAGGGTGACTTGAGACTCTCTGATCTTCACACCCCTGTAGTTGTACATTACATCTTAGTAAAACTTCACTTCTTTCCTATTTTTTATATTTCTATAGAAAGAGTCTTCCCAGCACTCAATGGAAAGTCATGCATACGTGTGGGGAGGCACAGTGTTGACTGACATTTTATTCACTGTAGTAACAAGCCTCCTATAGTCACTGAGAAAGAGCATGCTGATTAGGGATTGAGAATATTCCAGACAAAAAATGATAGTTACTTGTTTTATTATATAGTAGCAACATTTCCCTGATACAGAGGTGAAGTCCAACACCCAGACCTGTAAACAGAATTGGATCCAGGTACACGGGTCAAACATCAAGGGTATGGCACTGGTCACCTAAACAGCAGCTGGTGTCCAGGGCCCATCAGATCACCATGCTATAAGTTTCAACCTGCCTGTTTGTCATTTATGACAGGCTCTTTGATCCATTAGCTAGAAAACGGGGAGCTTAAAAAGACCACACAGATCTTTATAGTTGGTACATTGTGATTGATTATCTCTGCTTAATGCTTTATAAGCATTTTTGGAGAGTGCTCCTAAGATGGAAAACATGGACTTAGGCCTCATATGACCAATCACTGTTCCCTGAATTAGCTCCTGGTTCCGTTGGTCCACCTGAATGAGCGCCCCAGCCCTCTTCACCCTGGGCGATATTCCCAGGCACTGGGAAGTTCAAAGGCAGTCTGAGCCACGAAGCCTTTCTTGTCTAATATAAAATGATTTCTCCGCCTCTCTGCTTTTATAGTTCTTTGTACCCAGTACAGCTTTTATTACCTTTTTGTGAGTTTCTTTCTCCCTCATTCAAAGGTAAACTCCTTGAAAGCAAAGATCATGCTTTATTCTTCCAAACACTGGGTTCAGTGCCTTAAAAGCACCCGTAGCTGCTGTAGAAATGTACTGGATTGACCAGCAAGCTTTAAGTTTCCTGGCATTCTTTTCTACTGCTTTCTTTTCAGACTATTAAACAACCAACATTTTGGTAAAGATGCTGAAAGATCAAATTGCCAAATATATGATAAATGTCTTCAAGATGAGACTCTTTAAAAATGTAATGAATTACCTCTGTCAATTTGAGTTAGAATTGTAATTTCACTCATACTTTCCAAAAAGACCGTTTGATAGCTTCAAAGGAAAACTCTTTCGAAACATGCTTTTAAAAGTCACCCCAAACACTTGGCATCAAAATGAGCCTTGCAAGACAACTATTCCGATGAGTGAAGGGTAAGCTAATGAGAACTATCTGATGGCCTTTTAAAAACAAGGGTCTTCAAAATTAAGGGTCTTAAATTAGTGTGCAGTGGGTGTGAAAAAAAAAAACTTATTTCAAGGAATGCCATCAAAGCCAGATGTCCTCTGGTATCCGCTATCTTCAGTTCTCAAATGTTCCTGAACTTTTTCCACAGCTTGCCACTGTGTGTGTGTGTGTGTGTGTGTGTGTGTGTGTGTGTTCGCACACATTGTAGACAGTAGCTTCACCATTAAAATACTGACATGTGTGCTGGCCCCGGTTGGCAGCCTGGGGCTCAAACTGTGCTTGACTCGCCATACAGCGCTGGACAAAATACCTCACTCTGTGTTCTTCACCATCTCCATTGCTCAGAGAGATGGGAGACGGCTAGGAAAATACTGGTAAAACTTTCTGAAATGTCAACTAGAAAAATGTGGTTAAAAGATAATTACACACCACTGGATTTTCCCAAGGAAATTATGCAAGCAGGGAAAAATTATACAGTCAAGAAATACTGTCCAATGCCAATTAGTCCATAATATATTCTAAGTAGAAAACAGTATTCCTCTATTTCTCATATTAATGAGGTAAAGCAATTTGTAAATGTTTCATAGTCTGAACAAAGCACAAATCTTTTTCCAAAGGAGACATGGAAGCATAAAATAGGAGACCACTCAATAAAGAGTTTAAACTTTTCTGTACATGAGATTTGGACTTAGTCACATGAACTTTACCACATAATATTATTAAAACTCCTAAAGAGGAATTATTAAAGAAAATAATAACTTCCACCTTCATCAAAACATTGGGATAGGATACTCATTTGTTTTGAGTTTTGTAAGATCAAGAAGCCAGTGAATACACAAAACCAGATATAAACTAGATTAACCCTCCTTGTTAGGAAAGACTGTCTTCTGCATAAGCCACATTTCTCCCAGAGTGAGTTATTGGTGGTCACCGTGAAGGCTTGCTCCTGCACCCGTATGCACTGTGCTGTTCTTGTTCCAACTCTTTGATGTACTAGATATAAATTCATGTTTTCACTGAATCAGCATGTACTACATGTTGGCTTGTTCTCCCCAAATTGTTTTGGTTTTCTGCATAAATATGCTTACTTTGGCTAAAATCAAGATGTCCCACCTTCTGGATGGCCTTGGTCAGTCTGCTAAGCTTTGGGAACCATGATGGAGCAGGGAAGAATCTGGTTCCAAATTGATATTTCACTGTTATTTTTGGAGCTCTCAAGTAAATCACAAGAAAATTGATTTTCTTTGGTGTCCTCCTGCACCTACACGACCCTTTATGTTGCTCCAACTTGGTTTTATTTCCTTCTATGTTTAGGATTTTTATATATGTGCCATGGGAGTTTAATTGAGTTGATGAAAATCACATTGCCTAATTAGAGGGAGTATTGAAGCTCATACAAGGAAATTTCATTTCTTATCTAAAATCTGCAGATAAAGAGTTCCATTTCTTGCTGATGTAGCTTTGGATGTATTCACTTGTCATGAAGTTTTGAATTACCTTATCCTATTAAAGAAAGGATACTCTTTCTGCTGGTATCTGATTTTTTGGGTGGGTGTTCATCTACAATTCCTGTTTCCAAATTTTCTCTAGTGTGTAGCCAACTATACTCCCTCTCTAACCCAAATATCCAGATTTATCTTGGTTGATCTTAAAGTCCAACCTGTTCATGAAGATCCTTGCCCCTCTTCAAATGCCTCCCATTTTATGCCTGGCTCTCTCCCTTTTGTTTTTCTGCTTCACTCCTGCGGTAATCCTTGGCAGAGCATCACACTGTAGGGAAACCCAATGTCCTTGAGAACTGACCTTGGGCAAGAATCCTGCCCTCTCTTTAGCAATTAGTTCCAAGCTAGTTACATATTCTTCCTTTAAGTATTTATGTTCCAACAGAGTCTAAATTCTGACTTGTAACAATATTTCACCAAAAACACAAGTTCTAAAGAAGGAAGTGCAATCTTGGAATAGAACAGATGAGATTTGGGGCCCATTGTCCCCAAACTGTCTTCAAGAACTCTTTCCATCAGTCTGCATTCCTTCCCAAGTCTATCTAGACATCCAGCTCGTGCCACCCTCCCCTTTCATATCACCTGAGGTCCTCCAAGGTATTACCTGTCTTCAGGATCCAGGGCCATCTGTCCTTGGGCACCAAGAGGGAGAATTCCTTCTCTCACTCAATGCATCATCTCTTTCTTCATGTTTTTTGAGGCTGATCATCAGCCTTTTCCCAGGGAGACTGAAAATGGGAATGTTCCTTTCCACCAAAAGATTCCTCCACCAGCAGAAAAACTACCTCAAAAAATAAATGTGAAACCTTGCTACATTTGAGTTATTCTACAGAAATAACCCTGCACAAGACATACCAGGTGTGGGTTGGAATTGTCATTCTGTTGATGTTCTTCTTCCCTCAGGCCTTGAGTCTCAGCCCTGGAGTTCTGAAAAGCAATTCTACATACAAAGTTATACACAAAGAGCTTTAAGAATAAGCAACCGCTTGTAGAAAAGTACTCTTAAAATCAGAGAGGCCTAGAAACCCTGGAATATGCACACCCTCCCTTCCAGACAACTATGTCTCCCAGACAGAAGTTTGGCTCAGTCTTCCCCCAAAATTTATGCTATCAAATAGAACACTTAACTTCTCCGTCTAAAACATCTGTGTTCGGGTTAATACTGACTCCACATTTCCCTCTAGAACAGTGGGTGAATATTTGATTTACATTTTTGTAAATAAATGGAAGGCTCAAGTGGTTTTCCCAGACCAAAAGCAACAATTTTGCCTCTGAGGTAAATTCACGTCCCTACCCTTAGAGACTAGAAATTGCTTGCAGCTTTAAACATTTTCCTTCTTTTCCCAGCTACTAAAGATCAAGTTTCTAACAATATCTCAGGGCCAGTGCCAGCTAGGGTAACCCATTGCTTGTCTGTGGAATTATGAGACAAGGCTATTTTGGGGTCTCTGACTATATGATCATATATACCCCTGGATTGCACATGTGGGCCCAAGCAAGTAGCACTACCTGGGAACTTGTAAGACGTGTGGATTTTTGTGTTTCATTCCAGTCCACCAGATGAGAAACTCTGGAGGTGGTGTCCAGTGGTGTGTATTTTAGCAAGCCTGCAAGAAAATCTGACCACAAATATATGCCAACCATAACAAATGGTTCCATGAGCAGATTCATAAATATTCATAATATTCTACAGTTACCCATGAACTGGCTTAAGAGGATCCATAATCTGTGCCCCAGATCACCCAAACTGCAACAAAAGATACTTGATTTCTCTTGTCTGTATCAAAAGATTTTAGGAAGTTCAGTAACTACTTGAATGGACAAGTTACAGGGCAAGGGAGTATGAACTGAACAGACCCCCAAGGCCTGCTGAGAAAGTGAGGGTATTGCTGGGTGGGAGGAGGAATGAGGGGAAGGGTATGATCATCACCCCTCACTGGGAGCATTGCATTCTTTAAGCTGACTATTCCCCCCTATTGCCTAAAATGGATGACTAGTCCACCAATTCCCTGGGTATCTGTTCTGCTCTTTCTTTCCACTTAGATGGTATAGATCTAGAAAAGTTAGAGAACTACCTAGAGATCGCAATTCAGACAAGTGAGGTATAAGGGAAGGGTTCCTGGTCTAGCCTGTCTCTCTGGGAAGTTTGAGCACTGGACTTCCCAGGTTCACCCAGGACAATCCAGAAGTCCTGAGCCTGTGTGAGATTCCCCCTGCTCTGTTCCCGGAGGCCTATGCAACCTCTCAGCTGAGGATAGCAGGGCTGGCCCAGGGAAGGCATTACCTCCAGATTATGAGGGGGGATCTCCATTGAGCAGGCTGTAGAGCCAGGGATAGAAGCACAACCCAGGCCAAAGTCCTAGGAAAGCAAACATTGATGTGTAACTTTTAAGTATTTTGGTATGTGGTATATGAGACTCCATATCTTGTCCCAGGCCCTGAAATACTAAAGGTATGCCTAGAAATTATTTCAAAATTAAAATTCAGCTCAGTTAATGAAGCAGTAGGCATCTACCCTACGTCAGGCACAGTGCTGGGTTTCATGGTACACAGATGAGCTGTCTGTGTGTGCTCTGGCCTTTACTATCTAGTAGCAAAGGACAGATATGTGCAAATACAACTACCACACACATGTCATAACAACTCCAAGATAGTTATAGAGAAAGTCCTATGGAAAAGAAAACACAAAGGGAGGGGATTTTTGATCTTAAAAACTAGAAGGGAGCAGAAGGGAGCTCCTGGGAATATATGGCATCGTAGTATATCTCTGTGCTGCTTGCCAATCTAAACCTTCCTCTAGTCTCTAAAGGAACCCTGGGAGTTCCTGCCCATACTTGACATAAAGTAGTAAGCAGTAGAAAGCGGCTTCTCAAATCCAATGCCTTTCCCTGGACCTAGGAATCCATCTCAGACTCCAGAGGGGACTTTGGAAGGGACAGCCAAGTGTGAGTGCTCCCATCCTATTGATGACAACATTGTGCTGTAGCTTTGTGCTGGGGAAAAAAGGAAATTACTCTTTCATGTTATTTTTAACATAAAACTCATCTCCCTGCAATGGCTTTATCATATGCGAGCCTCACCTTATAAACAAACAAACAAACAAAAATTCCTCACAAACCATTCTCATCTGAGTTTGCCTGGAAGATGAAAATCTTGTTCCCACACTTGAGGGCTTTAAACCTAATGAACTAACTAGAGGTCAGAAGTGAATAGACATTATATCTGGCTTACCACCTGTGCTTTTTCTTTAATAAAAATCCACTCTTACATATCTGTAGCCATTCATTTAAAAGTGTCAGAGTTGATGATTGACACAGGTACTGCTTGTCCCATAAACTTAAAAATATTTGCAGAAACTCTTGCTCATCTTTCACTCAAAGCCAGTTCTTAAACAAAAGGAAAAAAGCTTTCAAATCTTTACCAAACCAGTTTCTTCCCCAAACAGTTTTGCTTGTAGGTCAGGGTTAAAAAAAATTGTATCATTTTAAACAAATGAAAGCCAGAAAGGAAGACAGAAGGTAGAGAGCATCAAAATCCTGGAAGAAAACAGAATTCCCCACAGATAGTTCAAATGAAGAGACTTCAGTGGAAGGCCACTTCCATAGGTATGGACAAATTTAAGGGTCTGAGCCAGAGAAGTTGGAGCAGGCAAAGGCAGGCAACAGAGAACAGTCACCATCCCTGGGATTGAAGGAGTAGGACAGAAAAGATCATGTTATTGAGATAAGGAGGAAGGTCACCCTAAAGGAACTGTAGTCATGGAGAGTCACAGCTGCCAACAGAAAGATAGCTTCTAACTCAGTAGGAATGGAGAAGTAACATCCAAAACTCTTCCTCTGTCCTCCCATATCCTCCTGGTGGCCCCACTGCAGGATAATTTGAACCAGAAGCAAGAGAGCACTGGGACCAGGTGATGCAGTCAGTCTAGGATGATGGTCAGCCTTCAGGGACTGAGAAGGGCACAGACAAGATGGGGCATGTGGGGGAGGTTACCAAATAGCATATAGACCCCAAAAGCATTATAAGTGAAATGTTATTGCATATTACAGGTTAGGATTTGCATTTCAAATACAGACACCCAACTCAAACTGGCCTATGTAATGAAAAATATGTATTAACTCACATGACAGGGAGACAGGTTAAGAGCTTGGATTAGCATAGTTGCTTTTGAATGCCATCAAAGAGATCTAGGTGTTTGCATTTCATTCATATACCCATTGACAGGCTCAACTTTATTCTGAGGCTGGTTTACCAGTTGCAGTGAAGAAAACATGCATTTTTGATGCTGGGGATGGTAAGGTGGGAGTGGGTACCAGAAGGCAACACGGCTTCTGAGGGTTGGTTCCCATTCCTGCCAGCACAGAAGCTGTGCTTTCCCCCCTCTTTGACTATATATGCAGAGTGTGTTTTGCTTTGTGTTCTTTTAGTTTGGTACCATGGATTGAACCCACAGGCACTCAACTTCTGAGTCACATCCCCAGCCCTTTTATATTCTATTTTGAGACAGGGTCTTGCTAAGTTTCTGAGACTGGCTTTGAATTTGCGATCCTCCTGTCTCTGCCTCCTGAGCCACTGGGATTACAGGGGTGCATCACTGTGACTGGCACTCTCCCTGATTCTTTAAGTTCTTCTGAATTCTCCTAATACTTCGTTGGCCCTGATTGGCTTAGGCCTGACAATTCTAGAAGCAATAACTAGCCAGAGGGATAAATTACTAATTGTTATGGTTTGGGTCTGAAATATCCCCCCAAAACTCATGTGTTGAAAGCTTGGTCTCCAAGGCAGCAATTCTCAGATGAGGAGCATTTGCAAGGTGATTGGGTCATTAGAGTTCTAACCTCATGGATAGATTAACCCACTGATGCATTAACACCTTAATGGGCTAGTGGGAGGTGGTGGAAACTTTAGGAGGTGGAGCTTAGCTGGAAGAAGTAGATCATAGATCATTGGGGGCTGCCTTTGAAGGATGTGATAATGGAACCCTGGTCCCTTCCTCTC